>JAUMGZ010207444.1:0-12150 GCA_032359645.1 Pododesmus macrochisma | reverse complement strand
CCCTTCCCCTAGGGATACTTCCTACTAAGTTTGGATAAAAATGGTCCAGTGGTTCAGGAGAAGAAGTCGAAAATGTTAAAAAGTAATGAAGACGGATGGACGGACGTATGTCTGGACGGACGACGGACGGGATTTGTATGAGAAAAGTGCTCCTTGGACCTTTGGTCCAGATGGACTAAAAGCAAGTTCAACTAAATACTAATTCTAGGTCTATAGATTGCATTTACCTTATGCAGGTCATTTTTGCAATGCCTTTCATTGATGAAAACAGAGGATTTAACTGAAGTGCCAATTATCTTTTTAATTCTATGTACACACATAATTATATAAAATTTGCAAAAACCTTACGTGGTGACAGACACCATGATCTCCTGTGCATCGATGATGGATATGTGTGATGTTCCACTATCTAAAGGGTTATAGCCAGCCCCTTGACAGTTTCCTGTTTCATCAGTCACCTTGGTCTCGTTGTCTATCAATGTCCGTATGGTGCCTAGTTTAACATCACTGCAATAAGAAGAGCAAACAATTTTAAACAAGAGCTTTATAGATACATATAGATATGAGCATTTAATAGCATGTTGCATATCTCCACAAGTGTTGCAATCTTATCATAGAAAGTTTACAATTTAATTCTCACTTACTGTTATAACACCTCAAAACACCTAGTTTACATGATAATTACCATACCAGTTTTGCCTATAAACACAATTACTTACTCCATCATTTGAGTGGTGGCGTTTTTCACATTTCCAGTTGTATCAAAGTCAGGGTCACCTAACTTCTGTTGCTCTGAGTAGACAAACTTCAAAGCCTGAAAAATTATCAGAATACAACCAATATATGCTTCTGTATAAAGCCAACTAACTAGATCTAACTTGCTCCTGTTTTATTAATATTGAAATGTTATAGTGTAGATCAGAGGAACACCACTATACAAGGTTGTTACCTTGACCTATCCAAACAGACAATCAGTGAATGCCCTACAAAATGGCTTTGATGGCGTCAGGCTATGTTTGGAACGATTACTTGACAATCACTAAAAACATTGCATAGGTATCTAGCTCTCGCATCAGTGGCAGAAGCATATGGTATGGCAAAGATCTGTCATACCCTGTTGGTAGCACTGCTATACGGTATTGCTTATTGATTAAAGGCTTTTAATTTAAAGCATCCAAAATTTGCTACTGTTGACGTTTTAAACTGTGGATGCCAAAATAACGTTTTATCATTGCTTCTTCGTCTGTAGTCAAGAAAGCCATTTTGTGACTCTATCCTAATGATCGTATGGGAGACAAATTTTGATTGGTCTGAATATCTCATACATATTCATATTTATTCAAAACTTTTGGGTCATGTTAATGATCTCGTCTAGTTGTGCTCCTCAGAACTACATTGTGACATAAAAATAAGCGGGAGCAAGTTAGACCTGAAACTAATCACATTGGTCTCAAGCCTCAACATGGATTAGTGTACATACAATGAAAGTTAAATACTCAATATAATGACATTTAAACATTACTGTACAATGACAGTTTACATTCCAGAATTTACTGTCATTCATGACCTTATGGTTAAATATGGTCATTAAAAGAAAACATTGATAAAACAAAGCTTTCATGATGGCTGAACAAGAAGCCATTTTGAAAATTATGAAAAGAACATTTTACCTGCAAAATTCTGTGAAATGTTTGAGGTTTTTTCTCATCACCTTTTTTGAAGTCATAGCCATTAAGAATTTTCATCAGTGATAACAGCACTTGACCAGATGCTGGTACTGGGACCGTTATCAATGTATGCTCTAAAAGTAAACATAACACGAGGTAAAAGAGAGACTATTCTTATTATACTACATTGCGCAGTCACATTCACCTAATTAAGATCTACATTTATCTTTAATTCTGAATGATTCCTGATTAATCTATTTCGTTTTGAAAACACCCCTCCGTTCTCAAGATTTATGCCAGTTTGAAACTGTCAAGTGTAACTGATTGGTCAAAATAAAATTTCATAGTTAGAAATGATTGCATGGCCATTGTTTAATGATTGCTGGGTGCCAAAAGCAGGTATTAGCTATACACAAAACATACAGAAACCTCCAATTGACTTCATAAAAGTAGACAGAAAGGGGGTGGGGGCACAAAAAGGGTGGAGGGACAGAGAGGGGATGGGGGGGCACAGAAAGGTGGTCTTTTAATTAGTTTGACTGTAATATCATAATACGTTTAAGAAACAAAACTTGTACTGATGAAAGTTAAATATAGATGAGAGTGGGCATAAGGACTAAGAACTTTAATCTGCTTTAATACATTTGTTCATTTTTGTTTGTTATATTGGGGTTTAATGTCCCTTCAAATCATGTCTAGGTCATATCGAAACAATGTCTGCTTGTAACAGTGCATGATTTTGGAAACTTTATAGTGCTGTCTCACTGAAATATCATGCAGAAGAGACATTGACATGATACTCAACTTAGTCACATTATCCCGACACCGAACCAACCAGTCCTCATCCTACCCAGTAATGCTGAGCACTTAGCAGGGAGCGAGGATATTACCTACTTTTAACATCTTAGGTGTGATGTGACCACCACCTACCAGATCAGGAAGCATACATTCTAACAATGAGCCACCACATTCATTTGTTCTTTTTTTTTTTAAACCTTTGAATAATCCTTTTAGCTAACCACTCTTTGAGATCTTAATATCTTACTAAAATAGGATTTACACCCAAACTTAATGATAATTATTAACACACAGATTATTGTGATAAAAAGTACCTCCATATTTAGCCTTGATCGCTTCTCTGACTTTGACTTTGTAATTTCTAAGGTCATTCCTGGTCATAACCTTCGTGTTAGACCCATAATTGATCTGCAATATAGTAATTAATAAGATCTTATATTCATTTAAAAAAAGATACAGCACAGCACAGCATATTACAAAAATGTTAAAAAAGGCCTGATTGGTGATTATAGAGAGCATTTTACATAAGTTTGTTCTGTCTACATATACTGGAAAATACTTTTATTTCACAAGTATTTATTATTTGCTATATTTGCTACTTCTGAAAAAAGCGCAAATTCAAAACACCAGCAAACTATTTTAAAATTTAGTACTCAATCAGTGTTGTGTAAAGTACAATACATCAGTTTAGTATTTAGTACTCAATCAGTGTTGTGTAAAGGACAAACAGCAAATTCATCAAAACCCTGCGAATATATTTCAATCTTTAAAATGTGAAAGTTTAACCCTGTAAAATTAAAGCACTCTATACTATCTCAGGCAACTGTACTTTTAACTTGTTTATCACTGTTTTTGCAATTCATAATAATTTTGAAGCAGATTGTGTCAAGTGTAAAAAGATCTGCATTTTATGCACGGATACCATACAATCCCAATAGGGATGATTTCTTCCAAGTTTCAGAGGTTCAGGAGAAGAAGTTGAAAATGTTAAAAGTTAACGACGATGGAGGGAAGATGGACAGGATTTGTATGAGAAAAAGGACATCCTTTTTTAAAGGATTAAAAATGAAAGACGATTGACAAACAACAAAACGGCCCTTTTTAGGGCCACCAAACATCCCGAAAAGTTCCAAATAGTACCAGAAATAAATTTCTATTAATAAACACATGTCTCTGATAGGGGGTTGTTTCAACAGTCATAGAATTGTATCTGTATGGTTTCGTATCTGCTGTGGTGAATGTTGCGAATTGCGTTATCAAAATCTGGGATTTATTTAACTACGCTGGTTTTCATGACAAGGTAGGGGAAATATACAGTTGTTTGGGACGTGATTGCAATTATTATTTAGCAATACAAATTCTTTATAAATACAGACTATCTTCAGTGTTGAGCAATAAAAAATGCCAATAAAGCAATATAAATAGATTTTCTTTATTCTTCAATCAAATCCTCCCCACACATAACCCTAAAAACCCTCTCCTCAATCCCATAGTCTTCATTGTCACTAAATTCATCATCACTGTCTGTTCCATCTTGATCATCTTGGACCAAGACCATAGTACTTTGTTTGTCTGCTGCAGCAACAATGACAGATGTAGCCTCCACTGATAAATCATCAGTGGTTGTGACCTCTTGATCCACCTGCTGGGATTCTGTTTCTTTGGCAATGGCTTCATTTATATCAGAATTAACTGAGTTTTCCATCCTTCTTGAACCTTTCTTTGAGATCTATTTTGTTCATACCTAAAACAATATTCATTTTAATCAACTTGCTCTTGGTTACAACTTATGGTTTGTTGTTGCATATAAAAATAAACAAGTTTCTACGGATTTATCTAAAAATAGCACAGGGAATTTCCGCGATATTCTAGTAGATATCAACTTATTTGTCAGTCATTGTCAACAGGTTCTATGTCCAAAATGTCAATGCAAAACAAAATTAAAAGACATTTTATATAAATGTAAATTGTCATATTGTCTTATGTCAATTCGGCGTCAACCTGTACTGCAGATACGGCTGACCAGACAGTAACTTACAGCGAAGAAAATTTACAACTTATAAAAATACATTAGTTACTTACTTTGCATATTTTATCGGCTTCTTTGTATCCATTGATGGGGTTCTTTTCAGAAATCCCCAGCCCTTGTTTGTATCCGCCATGTTAACCGTCTGTGTTAATTCTGATGCACTTGCACGTTTTAACGGCGTGACCCAAAGGTTTTCCGAAAATGGGTGTTTCGAAGTTGGGGTGGTTATTTATAAGAGTAAAGTATGATTTTGAGGATAATAATGTACTTGTCCAATGATTTATTTTTGGGCCAGTAACTATCCATCTTTTGACAATTTCGAGTTGCCTAATCATGGTTTTGGTCGCATTTGGCGACGAGGCGTCTAGCTGTGTCCTACGCTGCTGTACTCAATCACAAACTTTAACCTAATTGTGCTACAGCTTCTATATACTGTACCAGTAGTTAGTATTGGTACTTACAGTTTCTAGTATACCATCTGACAATTCTCCATCATAAAATGCATCATCCCCCTTGTCTGCTATGATATCCAGGGTGTCAGCAAGTTCAGGGTGCACAATTCTAGAGCCGCCTTTCAAGAATAAGCCATCTTTTACATAGACCTTTTTCAGCTGACCTCCAAAGTCGGCAACCTTGACTTTCTGCTTTTTAAACACAGCAGCTGTAGAATAAATTTTAAAGGATGGATATTTACATATGAAAGATTGATTTTGTTTCAGTTAAGCACAACTTATGTTTCATTCATTTTGCTACAAGCATATTTATTCAACAGAAAATCAATTATCTAGGGTTTGTAATAAACAAGAACGACATTAAGCCTAATCAAAAGAAAGTTGATGCCATAAAAACGTTATCTGCACAGTGTACAGAAAAAGTAACCAGAAGTTTCAGTGGTAACCAAATATAAATGCATCCTGTACCTTTTGTATCATTAATGCAATGACAATACATAGGTGATTGCTTAAATCAAGCATGCGATAGTACAACTGATGTTGCACTCATTTTGTTTCATTCATTTAATGCCAGTTTCATCAGTAGTCTAGGGCAGATGGTTTCTTGTCAGATGAAACTGGAAATTACCAACCATCTACCAGTAACGTAACACATATGTTATATGATATCTAACAGTTATTTAAATATTCATGAGTTCTCATCCTTTTAAAGCATTCCAACTCTACATTCTAAACAATTCTGGTCTTAACATGTTTTAAATTCCCAACTAATTTCAGTTGTTGGAAAGGTTTGATTCAAATTTTTCACTTATTGATATTACACATATTAATATTACAGGCCAATGAAATTTCCTAAATGATGCATTCTTCATTGATAATATACATATTACAAAACAGGACAAAGTAATTTAATACTTAAATACTGCATTATTCACATTTTTTTTAATTATGTATTCACAAGAGAAGCCAAAGTAATCACCTAATTAATACATTATTTACTGATATTGTATTGATTTGCATAACCATATCAGGCAAAATAATTACCTGAATAATGCACTTTTCTGAAGAGTTTGTTCTAAAAATTGTAACACCACCCCATTTCCTGGATAATATATACATACCCATACTCTTCGTCATTGTGAATCCCTCTCTGGCCAAGTCTGCAGCGGGTTTTACAATATTACGCCATTTCAACCTACAGGATTTAGTAAATTATCATGTGCAAATATATTGTCTAAATAATTTTTCTTTTCCTTATTCTATCTTTTTGGACTAACCAGCCTTTTGACATCAATAAAAATATCATCTTTGTACCATCAATAGCAGTATTCAAAAATTAAATAAATGAAAGTACCAATAGATGAACTTGTATTAAACTACAACGTACATTTAAAATGCTTTCAAGGATTTCTAAAAGTTAAAACTGTACATTTTCTATCAAATGATTGCTCAATCTACATATGAGGAAGTTCAAACTTATAAAACTGATGTAATTCAAATACAATCCATGTACAGCATGTACACTTCACTTAAGGACAAGAGATCACGAGTCTGAACAATCAGTCTGAAATGATCTGTAAACTTATTTTGACTTCCTTTTGACAACCAAGAACATCTTTAGCAACAATTAACTATGGTGCTATAGTTTTTTTTATAGGTGCCATTCAAATACTTGTTGAAATCTATCACAACAACTGATACAGAGAGATGAATACAGTGGGTACAGTGGAGTCTCTATACAATGATGATAGATTTGGAACAAATTGACCAAATGACTATAATTTTGATTCATACAATAGCAAATCCTTTACAATGACAAACATGGTCGTTGTAAAGAGACTCAACTGTACAATGTATTACCTCTATCATGCTCTTGAGACATTTTATATATATACTTACTTCCCATACTTATCATGCATCATTTTCATTCCCTTTAACTCGCCAGGTACACCGACAGACAATCTTCCCTGAATTTTTTTTAAACAAGTCTTAATTCAAACTCATTTTGTACAAAAACATAAAGAGGCTGTTTACACTAATTATAACTGTATATAGGGTTATTTTCACAGCAGTATTATCTTTACTATTTTTGCAGTTGACAAATACTGTGAATTCAACAATGCAAATTCAACACTTGGAAAACATATTTTTTCAAAAAATGTGGAAAAAACACTGCATAGATAAAGATGTGTACATTATCAAATAACGAAAAATAGAATTATTTTTAAAGAAAATATAAAATATATTGTGTTAGGAGGGACTTACTTAGAATCAACAAGATTAATGTTAATGACAAAGAGACAATCTGAATTTTCCACCCACCGTTAATGACAGGTTTTTGAGGCCATTGTACATATTTTCACTAGCACTAGATGGCGCCACTTCACGAAAATCGTACACCTCAGACTTATGGGTTTTGTGGTCATGGATCAAGGCAAAACCACCACTGAAAAAAGAACATTTGAATCAGTATTTAAGTCATGCAAATACATGTAAATTAATAATCACACTATTTTACTTGATATTCACAATCTATAGTTAATCCTACAATAATTAGAACTCAAGAGCTAAATAACAAAAGCAGATAAAAATTATATATCACCTGTTCAGTAATTTTTTTAGTATGAAATTACTGCCTTATAAAGGCACTTTCCCTTGAAAATCTAAGCTATATTTTCCCTAAATGGATGTGTATTTTCCCAAATGATAAAGAGGCAAACTATTGGTCAAAGTATGTGAACACTTACAATGAATAAGATTTTCACTAAAAAAGCATTTCAATAGTATTGTGATATCATTTAGCTGTTTTGTATCATAGAAATCATTAAAAAGAAGACATCATTGTGTCTTTTGCTTAATTTTCAGACCCAGGCACTTTTGAAAATTTGACCAAAACAAGAATACTGCAAAATGATATGTCTCACCGTGGCGGCTTTGACTATAAATTCACACATGAGAGAAAGAACAATATTGATATAAAGATGAGACAATTATTTTTTTAGGAAAAACAGAAACATCCATCTGGATTGGCATTTGTATACTTTTGAACCTAGGGTTAAGCCTTGAACAAACTTTGTTCTCCATGCCTAAAAGTTACTACATACCAAAACTTTAAGCTCTAGGCCTTCTAGTTTATTAGAAGAAGATTTTAAATATGTTGTCAAATTTTTCCCCTTTCAGCCCCCAAAGTGACGCCAGAGCCCTTTCATTTGAACAAATCTGAATTCCTTTCCCACATAGATGACTTCTACCAGGTTTGGATGAAATTTTTCCAATAGTTTTGGACAAGAAGTCAATAATGTTAACAGTTAAATATTTGTTATAGTGTTGAACTTTGACCCCAAAACGCGTAACCTATTTTTGACCCAATAGTCACACTTATAACAAACTTAATTCTCCATGCCCTTAAGCTACTACATTACATACCAAAACATTAAGCTCTAGGCCTAGTTTATTAAAAGAAGATTTTTGAAGTTTTGACAAATGTATCACCCTTTTGGCCCCCTAGTGGTGCCCCCTGGGGCTGAGCCCCTTCATTTGATCAAATCTGAATCCCCTTCCCCAGGGATACTTCCTACCAAGTTTGGATGAAATGGGTCCAGTGGTTTAGGAGAAGAAGTCGAAAATGTGAAAAGTTTTGTAAGTTTTTGTATGAGAATGTATGGACCTTTGGTCCAGATGGACTAAAAAACTTAAACCTGCAGCTTAATCCAGCATCAAAGACAATGGACCATGAAATATAGGTCATATTCAGCATCTGCAGTATACAATGTGATGTACAGTCTTAGATGAACTACAAGTTGTTTGTTGCGTTATTTCAGTCATAGTTTTACATATTCTCATAGTTGGTTTATTTCTGGTACTAGGCGTATCTTCAATATAAACGAAGTATGAGTGCCCTAGCACTTGTACTTTTCAAGAAATAGTCTAACATGAAAACTTAACATTGGAGATAATCCAGCATCAAAGTCAATGGACCATGGAATATAGGTCATATTCAGCATCTGCCATATACAATGTGATGCATGGTCTTAGATAAAACTATGATCCAAGCATGAATACCCTAGCACTTGTACTTTTCAAGAAATAGTCTAAAAACGAAAACTTAACGTTGGAGCTAAATCTAAATATTGACGCTGTTGCCGCCACTGGAAAAGCAACACCTTAATCTCGCTTTTGCTCTTTTGTCGCGGCAAAACAAAAATCACTGGTTTTGCTGAATCATGAGTGTGCCTGTCACCTATAATATACTTAAACAATACATGCAGTCCTAAATCAAGTCAATCCTCATAGAAAACACTCTGAATCAGTAAGAAGACATTATATAATAGATCAACCGGTCTTTATGACAACTGATCATCGTCACTTATCACCTTCCTGACTTAAATGAATAGTGCACACAGTAAATTTAAAGAGCCATTGAGAATAACCTTTATGGTTATCTACTAACATCTTTCAAATATCTCTATCATCTTTATCTTATTGCTTAGAACTTAAAAATAAATCAAACTACTTTATAATATTGAATTTTCTGTAACTTTTAAAGTGTTTGATACAAGATAATAAAATAATTGTAAGTTCAATATTCCATAGTTTCTAGAGTACTGAACTCTTGAGTTTCCACTACACCTATCATACTTATTTACCCTCCTATTCCTGAACTCTGCGTGTCCATGACGCCTACGCACAGCATCGTTGTAACCATTGCATCCACAGCATTTCCTCCTTGCCGTAGAATGTTCACCCCCATCTCAGAACATTCTGGTATATCTGCTGCTACTGCTGCATTACCCCCAACCTGTCAATCAAATTGAAACAAAAATATCAAAAAAATATTTGTGAAATTAACATCTAAGTACAATGTACATGATAAAATTTGTGATAAAAAAACTGAATTAAAATCTATTACACACAGTAAAATTACAATAAGTTTCAAAATATTTTTTTTGCTGTATCAGCTTGGAGAATTCTCAGAATTAATGTGTACCTTGTTTGTTTGTTTCATTAGGGTTTAACATCTCTTTAACTCATGTTTAGGTCATATCGAGACAGTGTCTGCTTGTGACAGTGCGCACTGTTGGCAACTGTATAGTGCTGTCTCACTGAATTATCACACAGCAGACACATTGACATAATACTTCACTCGGTCACATTATACTGACAATGAGCCAACCAGCCCTCCTCCTTCCCAGTAATGCTGAGCACTAAGCAGGGAGGGAGAAGATTACCTAATTTTTAACATCTAAGGTTTGATGCAGCCCCGGCCTGGAACCAGTGCCTTCCTGATCACGAGGTGAATGTTCTACCTCTGAGCCACCGCGCCTATGTACCTGGCTGTCTCTCTAGGCACTAATGTACATGGCATAGTGTCACATTTTGGATGCGCCGTTGTGTCCATGATTTGCAGATGATGATTCATGTGAGTAGAGCACAGATAAAGTTTGGTGAAGCTAACTTCATTTGCTAATCGATATGCTCTTGAAATACATTTGCACCATCAAATACATGGACAAGATCAATAAAATGTTTTTACTTATGAGTGGGACAGAATCTTTATCCTGCTTTTGCAATAGTAAGGAACAATCTCACCTATACAAATTGACCAACTTGTGTGTGTTTTATGGTGTACATATGTGCCAACAAGCATACTCTAAGAATGTCTCATAAACACATTCACCGCGTGCTAAAGGGCAAACACACTGAGGATTTATACCAGTAGGCCAATGATAAAAGTTTGGAAAAATTGGAAGATTATTAGCTTAAGGTATGCTGCAAAAACAAAATGGCATGCCTGAGCAGTCATTACTTTAAAAGCCCAATTCAATATGCCCAACATTTGCTAAAGTGGGGATAATAAAACATGGACTTTAAAACTTAAAATCAAATATTTGCCTGTCCAGCAATAAATTTTAAAAAAAATTAACTTCTGTGAAATTGAATGTCTCACCCTCCCAATTTGCCACTAAACAGTTATTTCTCGTTATTTAAACTGCATTTCTAGCAGCTGTTGGAAATCAGTTAAATTCTCATAGTTGTTAGTTGACATCACTCAACTGAGGTATCAGAGTTATAAGCTAACCTACACACTTTCAGTTTTTTTGGGTTGAAAATTTTCATAGTTTAGAGGCTTAACATTTATATTTACCAGCTATAATCATAATCTATGAACAGTTTAAAGGTTGTAGACAAAAAATGTTTATTGCTTGCTATATGTTTAATGTTAGTAAGAATTTTTGCTTTGGCTAAAATATCTGTAGAGTTCACCCATAGATATAAAGACTCACAGAAAATAATGCTCAATTTAATAAACAGACAAGAAAACAGTTAATGGCAGATAACAGGCAAAACTTGAAAAGGATAAATCTGCTGTGGTCCAGATAGACCTAAAATTAATTACAAATTTATTTTAAAGTATGTAAAATTTAGTTATGTGTAAACAAAGTATCCATACTGGTCAGCAACCAGTTCCTGCCAGGTACCAGTTCTTATCACTTTGCATGTCCAAGGCCAATGCACATGGATTTCAGTAAACATATTTGGTCATCGATGAAGGGCAATGTCATGACAAAGTTCAACAAAAATTTATCATGGATTTATTTGAGTTAGCGAGAAATGCTACAAAACAAGATCTGGTTGCTGACCAGTAACCATAAAACTTATCACAAGACTGAGTAAGTACTGACCTGTGGTTCTCCAAACACAATGGACAGAACTAAAGCAAGGGTGATGATTAACGAGAATACAACAACACATATAACAATTATCTTCAATCCTTTGGACTGTGACCTGAAATAAATAACAAGAGGCCCATTGGGCCTTGACATCCATCTGGATTGGCAATGGAATATTTTTTATCCTAGGGCTACTCCTTGAACAAAGTTGGTTCTCAATGCCCTAAAGTTACTACAAATCAAAGCATTATGAACTAGGCCTTCTAGTTTATATGAAGATTTTTGAAAGTTTATCAAATTTTCCCTATTTAGGCCCTCAAGTGACCGTCCTTGGGTATCTAATCCCGTCATTTGAACAATTCTGAATCCCCTTCCCCTAAGGATGACATCTTCCAAGCTTCGATGAAAATTTGGACAAATCGCAAATGTGAACAAGCAAATTCGTAGAATTAATGACCCCCGCTAGATGGAAATTTTAAAAATAAAATCGCATTTTCTGAAAAGCTTAGAGTGAGTGTTATGTATTATTTAAT
>JAUMGZ010207433.1:0-12150 GCA_032359645.1 Pododesmus macrochisma | reverse complement strand
TGTAATTAAATACACACACACACATATATATATATATATATATATATATACATGTACATGTAAGGCAGGTTTAATTTACCAAAGGCAGAATTTCTAAATTTCTATTATACATGTATACATGTACATGTATGTGTATATATATAGCCTACATGTATGTTGCAGATGTGTCATTAGCCATTGTGTACACATACGTGTATACATGTACAATGTATATTCATATGCGCTTGAAGGAGTTATATATTATATTTATGTTATATGTAGAGCAATTATTGTGAGTGATCTGGAATTGCAAACATAAAATGGCACTGTCCATGTCCAATAATGTATACTACATCAATATTGTATCAAACTGTTCATCAGTACAACAATGAGTAGGATCAAAAACATGTACAAGAGATCATTATATCAGGCTAACCCCTTAATACAAAATTACACTTTCTCATGTTGTATCTTTTCAAATTGTGCATGTACTAGATGGTGCAATCCTTATTTTGAGTCTTCTGCACTACAAAATGTATACAATATGGTTTCTACAAAATGTATACAATATGGTTTCTACCAAATGTTTACAATATGGTTTCTACCAAATGTATACAATATGGTTTCTACAAAATGTAAACAATATGGTTTCTACAAAATGTATACAATATGGTTTCTACCAAATGTATACAATATGGTTTCTACAAAATGTATACAATATGTTTTCTACAAAATGTAAACAATATGGTTTCTACAATGTGTATATATCTATACATGTACATTGTATATATACAAATATATGCATACTGTACATGTACATCATCACATGTACTGTTGGCATACATGTATATACCAACGTACATGTTTATTGACTTACATAGAAATGTGGACTGAATGGAGGGGAAATACTGCAGCAAATTGATATTGCATTCCACCGTAGAAATTGTATTAATATAAACTTTTAAGAATATAATGCAAACATATATTTTTGTACATAACGTAACCCTACAGTACATATATACATATATAAATGTACATACATGTACATATTTATAAATCCATGACAAGAAGTTTGTACATGTTGATACATGTATAAAAACTTCAATTTAAAAATACATGTACTTGGTTGTATCTGAAAAGATTAACCAGTTTTATTTAAATACTTCTATTTTCTTTTATCATGCTTGAAAAGTTATATTAAAAGATATAATGTACCATAAAAATATTGCATCTGGATCTGTTGCCATTGCAACCAAAATATCTTTTTTTTTTAAGATCTATATATATAAATATATATTTTATTTATATTAGTATAATTATAGATATGTATTTGTTACTAATCATGAATACTGAACAATGTCATGTACATTAATATGCATGCATATGATATGTGAAACTATTTTGTATGTATATATATACGTACTCCATTTTTAAATGTACATATGTTTTGACTGTGAAAATAGGGCATATTCAGAAAATAAACCCTGCTCTGTAGTCTCATGTAGAGCCAAACTCTGACATGCCACATGTGTTTCATTTTAAAATTTGGGTTTTTACTTTGAAGGCATTATTTGTATCATACAGTGTACAGTCACCAGCTTATATATACACTGTACATGTGCCTTTTTGGAGGGAAAGAAACCTGTTTTCAATTACTTGTACACATAGATACAATGCATACAAAATATACATGTATATATACACCCAGTCCCCCTCATGAAATGCATGTGCGGTGCAAACGACTTGTATGTAATATATTAATATATATATATATATATATATATAATATACTGTTATTGCAAGTTTAATAACTAATATGTAAATACAAATAACATACAGAAATTTATGTTCCAAGTCAATATATACATGTACACATATTTATATTAATATATAACATAGGTACTGGTACATGCAATTATTTTCAGAAATTAAATTAAATAATAAATTCATTATTCTATGACAATTAATTTTTTCAAATCAACTTTAATCTTACATTAATCATTTTAATATTAAATGTGTATTTGTATACAATGCTATAGCTACATGTACATGTACTATACACTAGTGTTGAGAATCAGTTGAAATTTTGTGATCAATCATCAGTTGATGAAAGTGACCGATGATCGATAAATGATCGATTAAATTGAAACATAAAATATTTTTAACGTTTTGGTTTTATGTGTGTATTCTTCTTGTGTATTCACTGTATTTCCGCCATTGTGAAACGTCTGTCGCTTACGTAGTTGGCAAATAACTTGAAATAAGATTTACAAACACAGTCTTTTTTGTAAATATATGCAATTACACCTTTAGACTCGACATTTTACAATTTCTTATGACTTTTATCGGTGTAGTCTTACACCTTGCAAATATTGTGTTGAATTACAAGCATGGTAAAGTGTTAATTTTTACACGAGAAACTTTATTCTGACGAAAATCGATCATGAAATATGTGATCAATTAATTAGTTGATTGGTGTAAATGACCAATACTCGACGAAATCGATTAATCGGGACAACACTACTATACACTGTATGTTCATTGAAGGTCTTCAGCTCAATCTTTGACTACAAGATGAGTACAAGCTTAAGTATATCATTAAATTAAATTTAAAATATACATGCATACAGTACAATTTATCAGTGTCAGGCACTATGTATATACATGTATATATATATAAGTCATGTACATTGTACATGTAAGTAAAATGTACAATGTACAATGTACTGTACATGTACAATATGTATGTGAGCTTTTGTCTTGCAGTGCATATATACTGAAGGGCTACATGTAGGTATAAATGTACAAGATTCAACCATATCCCTGTCTACACCATATAATCAGATCAATTAATTAAACTGTATAGCACATGCAATGCAAGTACATATGTACATATGTGTATCTACATAGTACATACATGTACATACATATATTCATTGTAAAACATACATGTACATTGTATATATATATATACATGTAAATACACACACATTGATCTTGTACTTTAATACATTTACTAAAGATTGTAATATATTTTAGTATTTGGAAAGTTTGGGAAGTACGTATACACATACATGTACAATTAATATTAACCTTATATTGAATTGATCGGTGTAATGCATGATGCATTAAACATGCACTATATACAAATGTTCATACATATAGGTAAAAGTAGAAAATTCTACATAATGAGTGATATCAGCATGTCCTTGTACATTTATTTTATATATATTACTGCCCCTTAATTTGAGTACTAGTAAATTTAACAGAATTAAATATGTATAGTTGTCAGAAATGTTACAATTGTATGTACAATGTATTACTAGTGTGGCAGCTGCAGCTAAAGTGCTGAATGTGTACATGTACAAATTAAAAGTATTGCATAAACCTATGATAAAGATTTTTAATAAGTACATTAGGAGCTGCGCACAGGAATACATATTTTTAAATGTGCAGCTGATTTGAATATACAATTGCATTTTTTTAAAGTGCAAATTTGATTTATATAACCCACCAGAAAGTCAGGATGTTGACATGATCACCCATATGGCAATGATAAATAAATGTGTAACATATAAATACATGTATATATATATATATATATATATGTACATGTATGACAATTCTAAACATTAGTAGTTTTGCATGCGTTGTTTAAAAATCTGTATTTGTACATCTCGTATAGCTTTATATACATGTACACGTACATTGTATATATCAAGTAAAAAGACTTAAAAAAAACCCACAAATTTGTTATATTACTAGCTACTGTACATGCTTAATGAAACAAACCCAAGACATGAAGAGATCTAGACCCATGACAATAAAAATATTTAAGCTGAGATGAGCACAAAGTCATGCTCAAACTCAATTCCATGTTCAACTTAAATGTTACTGTTGTTTCGAAAAAAGACATGGTTGAGCACGTGAGAGTCGTACATGTACTTGGTCGAGTACATAATTATGTATGTGCTCATGATCAGGAAGTTTTATAGACTGATTTCTGCGTTGTAATCACCTCTTATATTCTCTTGAGTTTGAGTCTGAGCATAGCTTTGAGTTATGTTTAATTTATAGTCATGGGGTCTGGTATCCTTACTTTTTATAGCATCAGTTTTAGGCTCCAAGTTCAATCAATGACTACTGTACATACAATGTACATGTACACTCCTACACTAGCTATAGGCTACAGGTTTACTATATGCACGGTATATTTAAGTTTCAAGTTTTTATTCACCTTACGAGTCTTCCGACTTATCAGTCAGGAGATGAACATGTACACATAATTTAGTTACATAAATGGCATAATAACATAAAAATACATGTACCATTATCACCATCAGTGATTATATATCAAAGTGGTATATGCTTTTTTAACATCAACCATAATTTGCAGTTGTGCAGTGGATAATAAAGAATTGTCAAACAGACTTGGGGTCAATGTCAAAATTACATTTGTTGTTGATATATTTTATTGAGTTAGGTAAAGAATTCCAATCTTTGACTCAATTGTGATAAAAGTGTACAATAACAGGGTAAACTGTGATAATTCCATTTATTCATTCACAGAGTTTCATGAAATTAATATGTGAATATGGCCAAATTTAGTAAGATTATATTTTTTAGTCAACACTGTCAGTTGCCCTGCATACAGGTTAAAAGTGTGTGGTGGTGGTGGTGATGGGGGAGGGGGTGTCAATAGCAATGTTATCTTGGGCCCCAAGGTCCTCAAAATATCAAAATTCACAAAAATGAAAATGTACATGTATTTTAATAAAGTGTTTAGCCAAATTTTTTCAAACAAGTAAAAATGGGGTTGAAACAGGCCAAAATTCATGAAAAAGGCAATTTCAGCAGTTGTACAGTTACGAAAGTTTTGATTTGACATTGAGCTCCATAAGAAAATTCTCATGATGTACATACATCTAGTTTATGAATTGTTTAAACATGTGAAAAACTTTTCTCATGGAGCTCAATGTTGTTCAGTCCATTTAAACAGCTAAAATTAGCTCCCCCACCCCCCAACCGATTTTGGCTAATTTTGGCCAGTTTCATGAGCTATTTGTAATGATTTGCAGTCTTAAATATAACTCATACATGTACAATTTTTTTTTTTAAATATAAACATGCATTCTACATTATTCACCTACATGCATTTTGGTTTTTTGTATATGTTTTCGCAGGTGTGGGGCCCAATACAAGTTAATACTTCGCCCCCTTTTGGCCATATACATGTACATTTATATATAGTAGCCCTATAAATTGCTAGTTTAGGGTATCCTGCGCATGCAAAGCCTTTAGATCTTTTTCTAACCCTTTATCTTACAATGTGTTTATGCTAATTTCAGATTTGTACTGTTAGTGTTGAAGTCAGCATCACTGTCTCAGTATATAAAACTTTAGAAGTAAATAGAAATGTATTTCAAGCATCTACATGTACATGTACTCTAATTATAATTTGTAGTATTTTTAGTGGAAACAGATTTTTAATCTTAATGAAGCTTAAGCTTATCATAAATAAACTCAAGTTACTGGTTCAAAAATTATTTAAAAGACAGATAAGAAAATCAAAGAACGAAGCTCTACTGTGTGATATGTGAAAGACTACAAAGTATGCCAAACCTGAAATAATGTCATTTATATAAAGATGCACATTGAAATAAGCTGTCAAAATAATAAACACTTAATTTGTACAATTAATATTCTTAAGAACCCGCTATTAAATTTAATGGCAAGCTCTCTTGATATATACATGTATATATATATAATTAACTGGCAGCTATAGTATTTGATTTATCCTTACTTTATCTTTATCAAATGCTGATAAATGCATAAACTAAAAGAAATATTATGTATGTAATGCAAAGTGTATTTGAAAGTTTACGGTCATTTCAACATATTTTTCAAGGCTGTAAATTTTTCCTTCACTGGACATCATAGTCCGAGTTTCCTCTGACTTTCTGCCCGCTTTTATATATATGGATTGTGCGCACCACATAAAGGGGCAGAAAGTCAGAAGAAACGCGGACTGAGGACATCAGTGCATAACTGCATAGATCTTATTTTTCAAATGAAAATTTGAAGGGACCTTAGACCCAAGTAAAACATTTACAAACAAACAAACAAACACTGAAATGACAAATGCAAGTAGCAACTTCATAACGATGAAACACATCTTATTCTTAATTCAAATAATCAAATAATTGGCAATTAACGTTGATACAATGTAGGGTTATTAAAGGTTTACATACATTAAAGATTCATTTTGATAACACACATGTATTGTATATTTGTGCATGTACACAACCATTAATGGCATTATCATGATTTTTATGAGGTTTAATTAAAAAATATCAAAAATATTATATCATAAATTTGAGACCATAATATATGGTGTATAATGATATCATTCTGAAGAATTTTAGCATTTTTACAAAAATCAAGTATTTTCTCAAATAAGTTTCAAATTTGTTTATAGGATTAGATCTAGATAAGCATCTTTCTTTCTAATCAATGGCCCACACGCAGCAAGATGAGCAAATACATACATGTTAAATTATAATAGTATGTATGTATAAGGTCTTTATATTAATAGTCAATACAAATGTATCTAACATTTTACATGTACGATAAAAACCTATATCAAATAATATACGAGGATAGGATACTATATAAATAGCCAATACACACAGGACTCGCGTACTGTTACAGAATATATTATAATTATAATATACGTAATTAATCCTTCAAATACATACCTTAAACATTTTTAAACATTATAAGTCCACCGAACAGATATTTTCATATTAAAACAGTGTAAAATCCAACCAGAATATACAAATGTAATCCTTGAAACCACAGAAAAATGCTTTCAAACTACACACATGGTACAAACGCGGACAGATAGAGCAAGGGAAGTTGTGACGTACACCCGCGCTCTTCTACAACCAGATACACTGATCATAACATTTACATCCAAATTTGCACACTGTACACGTTAAAATCACAATTTAAATACATCCAATTCAACTTTATAATCCAAGTATTGCTTACGTGTAATGCTTTTAATTATGTATCCAGTGTAGAGTGTAAAATCCAGCTCGGTGTTGTTGCCGCAGCCGTGGCAGCAGCTTATAATTATTATGAATGGGCCCGTGTCTCCATCATGTGTATCGCAGTCAAATACGCTCAATATAACATAAATTACTTATAATCGCTGTACACAACGTTGTATCATATACGTTTCCATGTTTTTGAAGATGTATTGAGGCAAAATTTCATCAATGGAAGCAGAACTTTCGATAAACAGCCCTATTTGGAGAGCGCCTGTAATTCGAGACTCGAGTTGACCTCTTCTGCCTCCTTGGACTTCCGGCCGGGTTGGCTCATTCTTGTAGCGGGGGTGGCAGGCACAGAAGGTCACGTGGAAAAGTTTCATTCATCTCTTTATCTCGACACAACGCTTCTAAATTGTAGACGGAGACGGAAATCAAACAAACGGTGTTTATTCACGATATAAAACCATCAGCATTATCGATAATTTATTCTTCTCTGCATATGGTACTTGGAAGAGAAACCACGTAGCTTGTAGATTTTGATAATTTAGTGAACGGAGTTGTACAGGTGGTTATGGTCGAGTAAACACGAGAAAGGGGGTGATCGGGGTTCGGATCAATGAATTATATAAATATATCAAGCAGGTAAACGTTAAAGTCTTAGGTATATCTAGGAGTAATGAAACAACTCAACATTTATTATAGAGAAATCGGTAATTAAAACCCCGCGAAGAAATTATATATGTATTAGATCTACTCAAAATAACCATTAATTATAATCACGGATCACTACATGCTAATCAATTCGTCCAATAATTTATGTTTATCTATATTTGTTTAAGTTTTGACGATCCCTTGCCAGATAAACAATTAAAAATCCACTCCCTATGAAAGTTATACGGCAACATATAACCGAATTTAATTAATAGAAAATAAAGAGCGACGAGACAAGGTAAGACCAAATTAAAAATTGTTGTGTTTCTTGTTTCCCTACATACACTATTTTTTACACCAGTTCTTAATTTTTTTAGAAAAAAGCATGACAAATGTGTTTCTCCTGCTCCACAAGTGGTCCCTGTCACTCCTTGTACATAATGTCATTATGAAAGTCTTATAATGTTATCAAATATATTCACCATATTTACATGCATAATACATCTTTCCCCAAAATAACAAACATAATGTACACATATTTGACAAAATTGAATTACATCATCAACTAAAAAAGAGCCAATGAAATCAATTGTTTTTTTACCTTTAAAAAAAATTCTGAGCCGAAACAGGAACATAACTATACCTATTTTCGCCCAAGAAAACAGCGTTTTACAGGCCATTCGCCTACTAGTTTAGATAATGGTGATCTTCAACGTGTTGACAGGGTCGTAGCCTGTGTAAGTCGAGGGGGGGGGGGGGTCGTGTTGTGCCGCACACATATATATGCCCCCGCAGGCTACGACCCTGGTGGGTTGAACTCGTACTGTCCAGCACGACAAATTCACATTTTCCTGTGATGTCAATCGCAACAAAACCGCATATTGTTAGGTGCGACAGTACGCAAAACTTGGAAACATTTTTTCTATCGACTGGTCATTGTTTTTGTTTTTTGTCTTGTCTTGTTTTTCGGTTTGTTTTGTTTTCTTTGTCGTGATACCGAGGGTGACATTTTTGTAGCGCTGTCGTGTTGACGTATGCTTTCATGCTATTGGAAAACACCGGACGCCCTAATTGTCTTGTGACAGGTGCGCACTGAAGGTGACTTTATAGTGCTGTCTCAATTAAGTATCCACCGCAGACATTGACATTATATTTTTTTCGGTAACATTAACCTAACACCGAGTCAACCAGCCATTTTCCTTCTCAGAAAGTTGAGTACTTAGCAAAGAGGGAAAATATTACCTAATTTTAACGTCTTAGGTTTGTCGCGACAGGGGATAGAACCCGCACGCATGAAGCAAGCTTTCTCACATATATCGCTGCGGTCTGGACACCCTAATCGGACGAGGGTCTCTATAATGCGAAGATAAACATGGCTATTATACAATATATAAAAAGACTTAAAGGATGTTTCGATAATAAAGATGCCTTGATAGAATCAACTGTCAACAATATGGAGATCCTTAAGTAACGCTGTCAAAAACCGTGTGGGTAAAACTCATACACACGAATTCCTTGTTTCACGGACATTTCATTAATAGGGATGAAAGATTCATGCAACGGCTGCTGGCGACATAAATCTGAGAAAAACAACTAGTAAATACCCAGCATTGTATTATAATACAGTGTCATTGGAGGCTATTATTATACAGTTATAGAAATGAGCGCGTGAGAAACAGGAAGTTCGTCACCGACAAGCGACACATGACGCCACAAATGACGGTATTCACATACATGCTGATTCCGGAAATATAAGAATACTTCGACATAATTTAAGGAGTTATTCTCGGTCAACATTGACTGAACTATATCAAGTGATCATTATAAATACTCTCTTACATTTTTCTATCATATTTCAAATGATATATATGTAGAGATATTTGACATTCACATGCATGGGCATACGAAAATAGAGCAGTATATGTACTTTAAGAACACGATAGACTGAGATCAAGAACACGATAGACTGAGATCAAGTGAATATTTATTAACAAAAAGTTTATGATACATTTTATTTCATATTAGCTGTATCTATTTGATCCCACCTATCCTTCCGCATACTCACAACTGCTGTTCGAGGCCGTCCCGTTTACACAAACCCGTGACGCACATTTGTTCAATGTAGCCCGGCTCCCTATTACCCTCAAAAGGGAGGGGCACTTGGGGTGATAGGTACGTAAACCAGGCTATTGTTTAATTCGGAATCAAAACTTTTTCTACTCAGATCCTCATAAATCATTATACTGGGTTTATCAATGCCATGGATGTAAAAGGAACTATAAACGTGTGCTGTGGAAGTACATTTAAAATAAGCACCCACATGATCTACGAAAATGTGTCACATGATCTTCAAAAATGTGTCAAAATCTTGTTCTTTTGTGGTATCTAACATTGTATCTGTAAATGTGTGAAATAGTTGACAGAGAGTAAATCATGCCGAGGCAAAACTGTTTGGTAGGGGGCAATTCAGGCGACTAAGAGTTCTGGTTGCTCCCCAATTTCACACCGAGCTGTCTCGGATTTCCTCCGTGTGGCTACTTCCCTGATTCGAAACAACTAAAATTAACTAATGTAGAATTTAGCTTTTATTCAGACCACTAACAAATTAATATCTGGAAAAGGTGAACCACCTGCTGTCGGGAATTATATATACGCCTGGTATACAAAATATAATTGTGTTAACAAAGTTTGTAGCATAACATTCATTGGTATTATCAACAACCGTTTTCTAATGAATATTGCATGTTGTTGACAATCAAATTGAAACGTCGAGACAAATAATTCAATATACCCGGATAATTGCACGTACACATATAATGTGAAATGTGCTTATCAATGTATAGACATTCCTCAATATCATTTTAGATGGAGCCCTCTGTGGAGATCTGCCGAAGTCAAATTAATAGAATGGCGTATTGGAAGATAGATTGTATGATTCTGTTGCGATATAATCGCTCTTATTTAATCACAAACTAATATCAAAGCGTTTCATATTTAGATAAAGAGCATAGGGTTTGTATAGATGATGATGTTATCTAGGAACTCGTCGTACACGTGCTGCTGGCCACACCTCTCTCTATAGACGAAAATATGTCGCTGGTTACGTCATTAAGATCGGGCGATGTACAAATCTTATCTACCTTATGAAATGAAAAATATAATGCTTCACTTTTACTTGATATATTTTCTAGGATTCAATGCTTACGCCCTCTTTTAAAAAATTAAAGTGTTAGTATTTACGTAAAATGATATAGAAGTACACAGTATTTATTAGAGTTATAGACTTCATGATAGATTTGAAAATATGACAAATTCAGTCTCGGTCTTCATTTTAACAATGGCCATAATTAAAAAATAAAAAGTTACGTAATTTGGTAATACTTACTTTTATAGTGCAATTTCTTATTTTTACATCATTTCATGTATTGTTATAAGTTGTAGTATGTACTTTATGCAATTACAAATAAACTGTCAAACTGTCGGTGCACTTTATTATTAGAACGATACATTCCTGCATGGTAGGATCACCACAATAAGGAAGATAAGAGGATCGAGGGAGGAGTGTTGATGGTTAAACGATACATTTATTTCATCCCAATGGTTTGTTAATTATCCCTCATTTAAAAATTGAAGATATAGAAGGCTGTGACGTCACTGCATGGTTTCATCTTCCTTCCGGTTGCACCCCTGCTTCTTAAAATTCCGTTCCTGTTCCTCTTCAAGTCCCGTTCACGTCTTTTAAAGTTCATTTGGAATAAAGATCCGAGGTGGACTTTACTCATACAAATTCTGCACGTCGTCAACTGTTCACAATTTCGATTTTCCTTCAAAACTGCCGGACAAATTTCAACCACCTTGGTTGGAAGCATTCCAGTCGGAAGGAGATTAAAATTTGTTCAAATGATGGTGAGCAGCATCCAGGGGGGACCAACTAGGGGACCAAGGCCAAAAATGCGACCAAGAGCTTAATGTTTGCATAAACAGTAACCTAATTGGTGGACGGAGAACCACGTGTGTTCAAGGCGTTTCTCTGGGGACAAAAATTATTTACGCTTTAGGGAGTCAAAGTTTAAAACTAGACTCATCGGACCAGTGCTCGAACACCCTGCTGGTTCTCACATCGACACTATATTTTTGTGTGACTGCGAGACCTCACTGTTACCTTTGACTTCGTATAAAAGTAGACTCCTCCCATCTCCTTTTTTGGAAATTATAGTAGACTTTTCTTGGAAACGGTGTTTTGACGTAGATTTTGCATCTGTAATGGCGGTCCAGTTGACAGTTGAAATGGTACATTTAAAACGTATTTTAGACTACAATTGTCATATGTAGTAATATTTTTTCAAAGCTCCTTCGCGGTCGAAGCCCGCGATCGGTTACACTCATGTGTTGCCGGGGAGCTTTGTTTGTTTTCGCTAATTAGCGGAAATGGTGAAAGCGAAAGCTGATGAAGTATTCTGGG
>JAUMGZ010207422.1:0-12152 GCA_032359645.1 Pododesmus macrochisma | reverse complement strand
GTAGTTATGAATGTAAATCAATGTGTAGAATATGCCATTACAATATGTTACCTGACTAAGTGTACAGTTATATTATGTATTCGGTGTTGCTTCCTACCTGTTTCATGGTTGGTATAGCCTTATTAACCCCACCAACCTATTAAACTCTCTTCGGTCAATATCAAACCACAATAGTAGATGGTTATTGCACCCCACTGTGTAAAAGTAGCATATATTGGTTATATTCATGGGAGATGGATCGTATTTTGCTTGTAGCACAAGGATGGCCCCTCAAACTTTATTACCAGTAAGTAATGAAAAATGACCCTACAAAATGTATAAGTTCTTTGAAAATAATTGTGCTGAAATAAGTGTGACATATGGATGAAAGAGTGGTTTGTTTGAATGCATGGATAAGTTTAACTGAAATTAAATTTGACTTGTGTATTAGATCATGTGTATGCAAAATACAACTTAATTGTGTCTATTCTTGTGCAGAAATAAAATGTGACTGTTAAAAGGGCCATAACTCTTGTACAACACTGTATAGATTTCGAGAAAATAAATAAACTTATATATAGCCTGAAATTAATGTGATACTCCTTAAATAGGATTTCATAGTGTCAATTTCCTGGACTGTTGTATCATTTTACCTGGTTTTTTAACCACTGGCATAGATTCCCCTGTGATAAGTGACTCATCACAAGTAGAGGTACCCTCTGTGACTTTTCCATCAACTGGTATCTTTTCCCCAGGGACAACCTGTATATAACAATAAATAATATGATAAACAAAAGAAGTACAAGTCAATGTTCATGTAGATTTTCTATAGAACAGGTGTACTCACTTCTATCTGCATACATCAGATAAAATTTCATAAAATTATCATTACTATCAACATTAATAAAGAATCATCTATTTTGTACATCTGAATTCAAACAAGACGAACTATCACTGTTATTGGTTATTTTGAACGCTACCTTATGGCATATTGAAGCCAAATTATCCATACAAATTTGCTTAAATGACCCAAGATACAAAGCCTATATGTATATTTGAACCCTTTCTCTAGATAGATTAGGAATTATATTCAGCTCCAGGTCAGTGTATTGGAGAGTTGTCTTGTGACAAGACCTACAACATCATACACAAAGATTTACCTTTAGAGTATCTCCTCTCTGGACAAGATCTACACTGATAATTTTTTCGTTTATAATATTGCCTTCTTTGTCTTTCTCCACCAGAAGAGCTTCAGAAGCCTGTAAGGACATCAGCTTTGCCAGAGCCTCTGATGTTTTCCCCTTAAAAACAAATGAATGTAATTATATAGAGTTTTCATACATTGAACCTCATTCAAGAGGCCTGAATTCAAAAATTGAATGGACATGAATTGATATCAATAAATAATGTACAACAAATGTGGCTTTACATGACCTATCTTACCTAAAGCTTAATATGAAATATCATTGATTTCTTACATTGTGTGCAAAAGTAGAATTTTTTCTTTAAGTTTTGGATGTGGAAATGTTTATAGGTCACAATTTCATCAACTAGATTAAATCCCCATGTCCTAAACATGCTACATCTTGAAACATCAAAGGTCTATTTATAACAAAAGAACATGAAGTCTTATTCCTACATACACCTACATGTATATTAGATTTTAACACCTAGGTGTAGTCTTATTTAATGCCTCAGAGTTAAGACACAACCAATTTAAAAGTTGAATCTCTATTGCCTGTCAATGCTGAAACTGAAATATTGAAGCTTAATTTTTGGTTTCATGGAAATACAATTTTAAAAATCATGCACATTCTTGGACTTGTAATTAACATTTAGCAGAAGATGAAATTATTAATTTAAGATATTTTATACTTAACTTTGAACCCTAGGTCAAGGTGTTGCATAATTTATGGACTCAGGGTCATTCACTGCCTTAGAATACTTGATATCATTCACTGCCTTAGAATACTTGATATAAAACACCAAATCGCTGGTATGTAAGAAGGAAGCATATTTGCAACCATGATGTCATACAAACGTAATTTTATGTTCAAATTTAAATCCCTGGGTATTGCACTAGGGTCATCATTTGAATAAACCTAACTCCGTTTTCCTAAGAATTTGAAGTATAAAGTTTTGATATTTGTAGTAAAGATTATAAGCTTACCTTTGCTATGTGCTCAAGCCACCGTCCAAGCGAGATAAACACCATCAACATTGGAGTTGTCTCAAAGAAAGTCACCGGCGAAGCAGGCTCTTGCAGCACCATAGCAACCACAACTACAATTGTGGAATACATGTATGAAATAGTGGTTGCCAGGACAACCAGCACATCCATGTTGGCTGCACGATGTCGTAGTGCCTTGAATGCTTGTATGTAGAAGTATCTGCCTCCAATAAACTGAACTGGAGTTGCCAATATGAACATGAGTAAATTATCCAAGGACAGTCCCGGTATAATAAGCAACTGATAGCCATGTTCACCCTTTACAGGAGGGGTCGTTGTTATGTTCGTATCGTTAACTTGCGTAGTATGTTCACTCTTTGGTGGGGAGTAGAACATGAAATAAATCATCACTATCATTGAAGGCACACCAAATATCAGAGACCACAAGAATGATGTCCGCCACCTACAAAACAAACAACAAATATTAGAGACCACATGTAAGATGTCCGCCACTTACAAAACAAACAACAAATGACTGAGACAACTAGCTTTTAGAAAGATGTTTGTCACTTACAAAATCAACAAGAGGCCAATTGGGCCTTAACATCCACCTGTATATATTAACAATGAAAGAATATATTGAAATTAGATTTAATAAAGATTACTCACAAAACCATCAAATGCATTACACTGTAAATACTGGGTCAAAATTCAAATTTATATTTGTAAGTATATCCTCTAAAAGATATGTCTATGCATGAAGATTGACAAGAAGTGAAAATGATCTCAGCAAATCAGAAGCTATGGTAGCCATATTGGATGGAGTTCCACAATGTCAGACACAAATTATCAAGAGGATCATGCGAGAGACATCTACATTAAGTTTTCTGATAATCTCTGACCAAATGTTCTTGACAAGAAGTCCAAAAGGTCTTGGCAAATAAGAATTAAGCCCTGATGATTCTATTGGAGTTTGGTAACATCAAACACAGTTTGAAAGGGGTTCATACAAGAAACATCTACAAAAAGTTTGTGAAAATCTGACTAATGAGTTCTTGATAATAAGTTGAAAAGGAACTTCCATAGTTTGCATTGTTAAACCAAAATTGCCAAGTAGTTTTTGAGAAGACCTAAAATTTTGAAAGTTTGCAGAACTGTCATTGACATCTACAAACAATAAATATAGCTCATAATGTCAACCCCTTTGAAAACAAAATACTAAATCAAATTACATTATTATTACATAGTTTTTCATGATTTACCTCTTTATTTCATGTCTGTGATCAAATCTTGATGCATTTTTAGCATCATCAGTATACAGTTCTGCTTCAAATCCCAATCCCTGTAAAAACAAACAAAAATATTATGCCTAGGCCTTGATCTAGTCACACGTGAATATGTCCTTGATGGGGAAAGTCACTAAAGTCATTATCATGTAACTGTGAATGTTTTATTTGTTAAGTGAGAGCAAGCTTTCATGGAAGACTTATTCCAAAACAATATCCTCCAAGATATAAAATTGCAGTTGGTATAGAAAGAATGTGAGAAAATTGACTCAGGTAATGTAAATATTGACTAATATTTTCTTTCCTAATAAAATCAAAATTACTAAAAGTTCCATGAGAAATTCAAGCACATATTTCAGTAACCTTGACTTTAGACATTCAGATGTCATTCTTTCTTACATTTGACGTTTGCAAGCATTTTCCATAGACTTCAGTCTCTCTGATTCAGATGTTATTTTACCTTACATTTACTATGCTGACCAGTTTGTTTACTTATACAAAGGGAAGTGTACTTTAAAAATGTCTACCGGTATCATGTTGTGTGAACAATAATGACGTCTATTATATATTGTGTACCTTAATGATGTCTATTATGTCGCGTGGTCCAGATAGTTCGGTATCATAGGTAAACTTTCCTTTACATGTTGACAAGGCTACAGATGCCTGTAGTATTCCAATTCTCTTCTTGAGTGTAGACTCAATAAGGTGCACACATGATGAACATGTCATTCCAGTAATCTACAGTATAAAACAATATACAAAATGTATTTATGAACAATTATTCTAAACTATGGTGACAAATAAATAATCAGCTTTAAACAATGTTTATTGTGGACTTCTATATAAACGTGACAATAAACACGAGGCATAACACAGGTTCTGATGCAGGGAATCATTTATAAACTAGAATTTAGAAATAGTATTTTCTTCTAATTCCCTATCATTCTTCTTGTACAGACAGACCGACACTTGCATACCCTTGCATATTATTATGTACAAATTTATAATTTTAGTAAACTGATTTCTTATTCACAGTGTAAAATACTTCAACTGTTGCCTACACAACATTTTCTCTGTTTCCATGACAACTAACCATCAGTTCAACTGATGCCTAGATCTTTATAACAGTTTCTGTTTCAATAGCAACTTAACAACAGCTCAACAGTTGCCTCTATAACAGTTTCTCTGTTTCCATAGCAACTTACCATCAGCTCAACTGTTGCCTGTATAACAGATTCTGTTTCCATAACAACTTACCATCAACTCAACCATTAGCTTGTATAACAGTTCCTGTTTCCATGACAACTTACCATCAACTCAACCATTACCTTGTATAACAGTTCCTGTTTCCATGACAACTTACCATCAGCTCAACTGTTGCCTGTCCTGCCATTTCTATTTCCAGAACGGTAGCATGGAAGCCAAGGTCTGATATTTTGTTTGCTATTTGCTGTGGGAGAATGTATGCTGGGTCAAACTTCACTTCCGCTTTTTGTGCCATCAATGCAACCAACACAGACTTCACTCCTAAACACCAAACATTTTATATACCAGTAATATTCGTTCTTACCGGTATATGACTTATATGTAATATTATGTTCTTATATAATGTTATGTTATAGTACATCATGTCCTTATATAATTTGTTATACATGTATAAGGCTCTGGTATACTTTTATCTTATGATAAGGCTCTTGTATATTTTATGTCGTACAATTAGACTCTTGTATATTTTATGTAATTTTGTGTTATATTAAAGGCTCTCGTAAATTTTGTGTTATATTATATAAAGGCTATTGTATGTTTTGTGTTATATTAAAGGCTCTCAGATATTTTGTGTTATATTAAAGGCTCTTGTATATTTTGTGTTATATTAATGGCTCTCGTATATTTTGAGTTTTTATTAAAGGCTCTCATATATTTTGTGTTACATTAAAGGCTCTTATATATTTTGTGTTATATTAATGGCTCTCGTATATTTTGAGTTATATTAAAAGCTCTTGTATATTTTGTGTTACATTAAAGGCTGTCGTATATTTTGTGTTATATTAAAGGCTCTCATATATTTTGTGTTATATAAAAGGCTCTGGTATATTTTATGTAATTTTGTGTTATATTAAAAGCTCTCGTATATTTTGTGTTATATTAAAGGCTCTCGTATATTTTGTGTTATATTAAAGGCTCTCGGATATTTTGTGTTATATTAAAGGCTCTCGTATATCTTGTGTTATATTAAAGGCTCTTGTATATTTTGTGTTATATTAAAGGCTCTTATATATTTTGTGTTATATTAAAGGCTCTTGTATATTTTGTGTTACATTAAAGGCTCTCATATATCTTGTGTTATATTAAAGACTCTCGTATATTTCGTGTTACATTAAAGGCTCTCGTATATTTTGTGTTATATTAAAGACTCTCGTATATTTCGTGTTACATTAAAGGCTCTCGTATATTTTGTGTTATATTAAAGGCTCTCGTATATTTTGTGTTATATTAGGCTCTTGTATATTTTATGTTCTTGAGAAACATTTATATCGAGCCTAGAGGTTAAATTAAAGACAAATTATTATCATGGTGAATTATCTTTTTCTTTTAAGTGACTTATTATTTTGACAACCATTTATATCAATTTTTGTAAAAAGTTACAGAACAAATCAAAATGAAATACTTCACCCACCTTCAATTTTAATCAAGTTTTTCTCAATAGCATTAACACAAGAAGCGCATGTCATTCCTGTAACAGTAAAGAAACACTTCTCCAGATCATCGTCCTCCAAACTGGATTTGTGAAAGGTCACAACACCTTTAGCAACATTTGACTTGACACTCCCGGTCATCGATGCTTCCCTGATGCGAGCAGCACTAGCAGATCGTGCAATCTCCACAGGTGGTATACTTAAAATATCTACAAAATTACAAAACATCATTGTTATTATGAATGCAATGTTTTTTATATTAAAAAACATATTTTGGTATTCATGGGATTTGAGTGGGGGAAAGAAAATTTCAATATCAAAACATGAAGGGCTTTAAATTTTGCAGTGCTGCAAAATATCAATTTAAACATTAAAAGGTTGAGTTTTGTAATACCCCAACATCCATTTAAACTTCAAGTGGTGTATCATTATATGGATCATAAACTTTAAACGTGAAACAAAATAGCACAAATTAAAAACATACAAAGGATGCAACTTACAATGAGAGAAAGTCGCTTAACATTTATTAGGAATGTGAAGAAGATGTGTCACTATAAAGTTATTATCTGTAATAGAGATTATTAGAATCTATCACCCCTGGCTGTTTGAGATAGAGATATCTTCACCCGAGGACTGAGATTATTCGTCCCGAATGAGGTATACCGAGTCCGAGCGTTGATTGCATGGTTTTCCTGCAAATCCTATGAATTTCCTTCTTTTATCTGCTTTTGTGAGTCATATTAATTGTTAACGGGATGTCATATTCATTGTTTTCACAACGTCATGTCATTGTCTATAACAGCAGTGGGTGTTTATCTAGGGTTTGATAGAGAAATCTTGCATGTGTTAAAACTCTGTCACAGGTGTGAGAAACAATCCCCTACCTTTCATACTGTTATATTAGGGATATTACCATTAATTGAAGCATCAAAGCCCATGTCTTGAATGGCCTCACATAACATCTTGGTGGTCACTCGGTTCGGGTAGTATTCTATGGTGGCCTGCTGGTCAGCAAGTGACACCTTGATTACCTTGACCCCTGTATTCTTCGACATTGTGTCCTGGATAGTTTGGACGCAGGAATTGCAGGTCATTCCCTGCACGTTAAGGGTGACATTGTCTGTACTGGATTCCTCTAGAACAGCTGACAAAGCCACACAATCAAAGCCCATATCATCTATCATCTCAGCTATGGCATCAGGATTTGTAAGTAGTGTGTTATACTGCACGACTCCTTGCTCTTTCTCTAAGTAGACAGTTATATTGATGATCCCAGACTTGCCGGAGATGTTGCTCTCTATATTTCTTACACAGGAATTACAAGTCATGCCTTTTATAGATACGGTACAGGTCTTGTCCTTCAATGCTTCCCTGTTAGCTATCATGTCAAATTCTCGCTCCATAGAATTTGGGTTTCTCTGTTGTGGAAGTGTGGCATCAAATCCCATGTCATCTATCTGTTCCCGCAGTGTTTCCGGGTTTGTGTCCGATGGATTGTAGATGATGAAAGCTTCTTTATCAGCTAGGGACACCTTGATGTCCTTGACTCCGGTTTTAACACCAATATTGGCTTGGATATTTTTTACACAGGATTGACAGGTCATGCCTTCTACGTGTATTCTGGCTATTAGGTTCCCCACGGGTTTATCCAAACTGGCATCAAAGCCCATATCATCTATACACTCAGCTACAAGCTGTGCGGATATCTTGGTTCTATCAAACTGTACGAGAGCCTGTTTCTTCTCCAGTGATACTTGTATGGACTTAACACCCTCTACAGTGGAGACTTTGCCCTCAATGTTTCTAACACAGGACATACAAGTCATCCCCTCAACGTTAACTCTGGTCTCCTCTAGCGTATCCTCCCGCCAATCCGGGGTCGGCAGAACTTCTTTGACCTTGGCAGTAAACCCCATGTCGTCAATCTTCTCTGCCAGGATGGGAGGAGAAGTCTCAGTGGGACTGTACTTAATGGTGGCCTCATTATTCTCCAGGATTACCTGTAAAGACAGGAGTATGACTTCAGGAAAATCTAAACACATTACAAGATAACGTTACTATACAATGTATGATATATTTATTGAGGAATACATGTAGAATATGATTTACTTCTTAAGGATAACTAAACAATGTTATCTGTAAGCCTCAATATGTAATCACACAAGAAGTTTCATGTCTTTTGGACCTAAATTAAGCTCCTTACATATGAAGCAAAACAAAAATACAAAGAAAGTATATTAATGGAACAGGACAGTACATGTATGTCAAAAAGACATACTTTTCATATCAACATGTAGTGAAGTGATCCAAACTATTCAAGTATATACTACCAGTTTTATACAGAAAATGATGCATTGAAAAAACGTTTACTGCTCAATAAGGCAGTATGTACATGTAGTCAATACAGCAATAAGTTATAACATTGTGACAGGAGTTCATTGTGAATCTTCCTGTCTGTACAGGGGTTCATTGTGAGTCTTCCTGTCTGTACAGGGGTTCATTGTGAGTCTTCCTGTCTGTACAGGGGTTCATTGTGAATCTTCCTGTCTGTACAGGGGTTCATTGTGAGTCTTCCTGTCTGTACAGGGGTTCATCCTGAGTCTTCCTGTCTGTACAGGGGTTCATCCTGAGTCTTCCTGTCTGTGTAACACATGCATAATCCTTTAATAATGACTATCACAGAGGGTATGACAATATTAAAGCTGTATTTAAAGTATAGGTCTTAAAATACTTATCAAAATCTGTGTGTATCCCATGGCCACAAACTCAGTGTGTATTCCGAGGGCCATAGTCACAACATCAGTGTACTTACCATAGTCACAAAATCAAGTGTTTATCCTATTGTCACAAAATCAGTGTGAATCCCATAGTCACAAAATCAGTATTTCATAATCACAAAATTAGTGTGTACAAATGTATACGTATACCATATAGTCACTAAATCTATGCTTATCCCATAGTCACAAATCTGACTTCAAATAATGTACTCTTACTCTTTCACTGGGTTATTTAACAGACTTTAAAGTTTTGAAATTCTACACAATCTTCACAAATTGCCTCAAATATGTTAAAAGTAACAGCAGGAAATCTACAATCTACAATATATAATGTATAACTAACGTGACCATTTCACAACATGTACAACGTAGCAGTCTTTTTAACCTATACAGAAATCACAAAGCGTAGCATAGTTATGTGACTGCCTGCAGCACTAGCTTGTACAAGTTATTCAAGGTAAAACAATTAGGTAAACTCTAAATCTTATTGACATTTTCTTCAATTTTTTTTTTTTTTTTAAATTCATTCTTGTTGCATTAAACTTGGTAGGAAACAACACGGATGAACACTTCCACTAAATATTGTCTAAAATCTCATGCTGGCATGCATTGTAGGACAAATACATTGAAAATACCCATTAAAATAATAAAAACACTTATGGAATAAAAGCACTACATCTCACACAATTTACGAAAGATTTTGGTAAACTGCAGGAAAAGTGAGATTGAGAACAGATGGAAACAAATTCTATTAGCGAAGTTCAGGTTCAAATTTAAAGTTCAACAGAAATTAACTGAACCGATCAAAGCACAGCAGGGGCACATTACAACATATGTTAGTTGGTGAAACGTACTTTCAGCTCAAACCATCTCAAGAAAACACAAAGAAATGATATATCTATTATAATTCACTTTAAACATAGAAGCATTGTATTTGCAAGGTAATCTGTTAGTATAATAATTTATTATTTGTTTGACTGTTTTATTGGGGTTTAACGTCCCTTTAACTCAGGTTTAGGTCATATCGAGACAGTGTCTTCTTGTGACAGTGCACACTTACAGATGGCGACTTTAAAGTGATGCCTCACTGAAATATCATGGCACTGACACATTGACATGATACTTCACTTGGTTACATTATCCTGACACCGAGCCAACCAGTCCTTCTCCTACCAAGTTATGCTGAGCACCTGAGACCTAATTTAAACATCTTAAGTTTGAAGCGACTGGAATTTGAATCCCAACCTACTAGATCACAAAGGGAATGTTCTATAATACATAATAATAATTTATACTTTCAATTCTTATAATCAAAGATGAATTATAAAAAATATAGAAACAAAATATTGAAAAAATGTAGGTATGCAAGATTAATTATTATCAAATCTTTTCTCCTTCAATTTAACAAAAAACATTGACAAGTCAAGCGTATTTAGTAATCCTATCTTGCTGACACATGATAGTGACTGTGTGGGTGTCTCTCTAGATAGCCTAAAGACCTTATTACTGACAACTCAAATCATCAAATCAACATATCCATGCCACTATCAATTTGGGAATGAAGAATAAACATAATATCCTGAACTAGTTTTGTCTGACATTTCAAATCAGTTAACAAAAATACTCTCAGTGTTAAATATCAGCCATATGGCATGATCATTCTAATAACACAGAAACATGACTGATGACAGGCCATCAATATGATAAATGTCTCAGTGGTTTTTACTTACTGGCAGCTTGCTATAACCTAATGTTGTATTTAGGAAGGCCATCTTTATGTAGGTATATTCCAGTGATCACAGTAACTTTTGTTATCTCTCAGACATTCCAGATTTACAGGTAATGAAAGGTACTGTTGCACTTCACTGATAGTGTGTTATCATCAGACAGTTTCTGTTTGAAAGTTTAAGCAGTCACGTACACACAGGAACGTAACATTGTCTGTCATCCACTATGACTTATCAAATTACCTATCACACAGGACTATATGCTGTCCACTTTAAGGTAATAATCCTTATATTACATCTTAAATTCAATGTATCGAGTTGTCTATTCGCTATGATGTACTAATCTGTAATAACACACATCTATATGATTTAGTCCAGACCGGTACTGCCTATGTTGTTTCACTGTTTGTGACGTCAGAACAATTGTAACATCCCGTCACCTGTCTTCAACAAACAAAAACAATTCAAGGAAACGTCAACGTGTCACGCACCAGTGAACACATCACCATGCATCATAGAATATCAAGTTATATATAAACAATGCCTCGAGATATCAAATAGGTAATCAGTATATAAATTTGTTCTGAACAGCCTCAAGACGCAAACTTATAAATAATTATGAGAGATTAAGTGTACAGATTTGATTTGTTACATGTACATCCTTAACCTGTGCAGAGCTCATAATATGTACAACATATATTTAATTATGTGTACAACACAGACAGAATCTTACATCCTTAACCTGTGCAGAGTTCATAATATGTACAACAAATATATAATTATGTGTACAACACAGACAGAATTATACATATACATGGAACACAGACGTATGTACATGTACAACTTACATTTAATTATGTGTACAACACAGACAGAATCATACATATACATGGAACACAGACGTAAGTACATGTACAACTTACATTTAATGATGTGTACAACACAGACAGAATTATACATATACATGGAACACAGATGTAAGTACATGTACAACATACATTTAATTATGTGTACAACACAGACAGAATCATACATATACATGGAACACAGACTAAGTACATGTACAACATACATTTAATTATGTGTACAACACAGACAGAATCATACATATACATGGAACACAGACTTAAGTACATGTACAACATACATTTAATTATGTGTACAACACAGACAGAATTATACGTATACATGGAACACAGACGTAAGTACATGTACATGTACATCATATATTTAATTATGTGTACAACAAAGACAGAATTATACGTATACATGGAACACAGACGTAAGTACATGTACAACATACATTTAATTATGTGTACAACACAGACAGAATCATACATATACATGGAACACAGACGTATGTACATGTACAACTTACATTTAATTATGTGTACAACACAGACAGAATTATACATATACATGGAACACAGACATCAGTATATGTACAACATACATTTAATTATGTGTACAACACAGACAGAATCATACATATACATGGAACACAGACGTATGTACAT
>JAUMGZ010207411.1:0-12154 GCA_032359645.1 Pododesmus macrochisma | reverse complement strand
TAGGAGATATCTGACAAACTGTAGGAGATATCTGACAAACTGTAGGAGATATCTGACAAACTGTAGGAGATATCTGACAAACTGTAGGAGATATCTGACAAACTGTAGGAGATATCTGACAAACTGTAGGAGATATCTGATAAACTGTAGGAGATATCTGACAAACTGTAGGAGATATCTGTTAAACTGTAGGAGATATATGATTAACTGTAGAAGATATCTGACAAACTGTAGGAGATATCGGATAAACTTTAGGAGATATCTGACAAACTGTGCGAGATATCGGATAATCTTTAGAAGATATCGGATTACCTTTATTAGATATTTGTTTTGTCTTTTTGTGTCATTTACCCTTTAACTGAGTTGGCAGAGGTAACAACATCATACTTCCGTTTACCTCCAGCAAGGATATATACCCTTCTAGACGGCAAACAAAACTAATTTAATCACAGATTATCTTTCTCAGGAAGTTAAAATGTCCTCAAGAGATCTTACTTGTTGTTTAGAAATCATCAATATTAATGAAGATATCTTCATTCGATTCAAGATATCTAACTTCATTCTTATCAAGACATTTAAATTTGTGATAAAATATCTAACCACGTTTATCTTCATACTGCGTACATATGTACATGTATCTCCATTATGACTGCAGATATCATAGCCCAAATGTAGATATCTTTATCAACATTAAAGATATCAATATTCAGAATTTAGATATGTTGATAATTTTAGTTCACAACGATATCTAATATATGAATTTTTTATTCCAATTTTGAAAGAAGAAATCTTAGTTACCGCTTAATTGCGTTTCTAATTAAGCAAACTATATACCGCCTGTAGATGACATGAGTTACATGTAAACATGCATATATCTGAATTAGGATTGTAGATATTTACAGTGATGTTCATTAAAGTATATTTACATTTACAAATTTACTTTCTCTATATAAACCATAGAGATTTTTTGACGTTTATTTTAGCATAACTCTGGCGTAGTAATATTGAAAACGCTCGCGTTTCTTTATAACTTTTAACTATTACTTTGTAATTGCAAAGTTGTAAATCAACATGTTTAAGACAGTTTTTATGATTTATATTACATATACATCAAACGTTATCTGTTTTTGTTATTTTCTCTAAGTACTCTTTTGTTGCTATGGAAACATGTCTACATTAGTTATTTCCGGTGGCTGTTTCGATAAAAACACTGACGGCGGCGAACTTTTAATTTCAATTTCAATTACTGGAAAATAAATTTGTTGTGAAAAAAACATAAATGAAAGCGCGCATTATTCGATTTGTCTGCACGCTTGTTCAGAGTTATAGCACCATAAACGTCAACAAATAACAGTTTAATGCTTAAATAATATAACATAAAACGGACAAATCAACAACAAAACATGAACAAGAAAATCTCAAACATTAAAGTCTGCGAAGGCAAGCTGTAGAAGGAAATTTGACATTGACGGAACCGTGAACATCTGTGTTATATTGACACAAGGCCGTTTGTTTATTTTATTGGAGTTTAACGTCCCTTCAACGCCTGTCTATATCATATCGAGACGGTGTCTGCTTGTGAAAGCCCGAACGGATGGCGCTTTTATAGTGCTGTTTCACTAAAATATTACGCCGTAGACACATTGACATGGTACTTCACTCGGTCACATTATCCTGACGCTGAGTCAACCAGGCCGCCTCCTCGAATGCTAAATCTCTAAGCCACCGCGCCGGTACACATAACGGCTATAAGATTGTGCGATATATAATCATCAATAAATTCATAATGTACTGATGTTCTTCAGACTTTGTATCATTAAAACAATGTCAGGGCTGCGGTAACACTGATTATATTAAACACAATGACTGATCTGACCCATGTAAACGTTCTTAGTCACGTGGTTGACTACTCTTGGCAGGTTTTATTGCATTGTTTGTATTATCTCCTTAAGCGAATTATTTATTCGATGACGTCATTTTTGTAAATTTCATTCACTGTTTCTTTATTTATATCTTCATGTTCTGCATGATGTACTGAGATATTAAATAAGAATTTCAAAGCATCTCCTAAGAGTTACTTCCCTTCAAACATAAACTATACTTTGGAAAGCAGCAAACGCCATCATCATGATCTTAATTTATTTATCGATAATCTTATTATAAGTGTGATATTAATAAAAACTTTTATGAACTTTATAGACTTGTTTGGCCTTTTGGAAAATGAACTAGGTGAGGAGGAATAACAATCAGAGAGAATCGAATGAAATACAAATTCTTGAAATCAAAAAATCAAATCCTAAATAAATCGGGTAAATGGAATCAGTAAGAAAGAAGGCCACTGACAAACAAAAAAAACACACTAAACGCTTTAGCACCGGATTAAGAGAAATAGATGTTGCTAGGCCTGAAGTTGTACATTTGAATTTACAATTTGAACAGTTTTGACTATTATATTACGAATGTTTTGTTCAACATAGCTATATTGGTATATTCTAACGCCTTCTTTTCTGATAGTCTTACACTTGTCTTCTTATCGACGTAAAATGTGCAACTATAGGCCGGTTAAGTTATTACGACAATAATTTTTATCAGTTTATTTGGGCTTTACATTCCTCTCAACACATGTCTAATGATATTATCGAGGCAGTGTCTGTTTGTGCCACTGCGCACTGATGATCACTTTATTGCGCTGACTCACTGAAATATCACACAACAAACACATTTACATGATACTTCACTTGGTCACATTATCCTGACACCGAGCCAACCAGTCTATCTGCTACTCCGATGGCTCGGCGCTTAGCAAGAACCGAGAAGATCACCTAAGTTCAGCGTTTTAAGTGTAAGAAATGAAAACCTGAGCTTTCAAAAACACGAATATATGAAATAAACACATGTGAATAGACAGATAAAAATTTATTGTAAAATCATAAAAACATAAATATTGAACACATAATCGACACAAACATTTCTTTCTTTATATAATGAATGATAACAATCTGATTTACACAATACGTGTTAAACATGCGTTATAAAATAATCACTTTGATTTATTAAATTACATAGTTAACATGGTATGTAAAATATAATTTGGTAAAATAAATGTAAAACATAAGAGAACGGACATTAAATTAAAAGTCAATGGACATGGACAAACTCAATTCAAAACTTTGAACGTACACACAAGCAAACTGAAACTATTATTTCGTTCCCTCGTTCGTTCGTCCTTTCGTTCGTTCGTTCGTTCGTTCGTTCGTTCGTTCGTGCGTGCGTAAGTGCGTGCGTGCGTGCGTTCGTTCGATCGTTCGGGACTAACGTTAACAACGTGAGGAAAATACAAAAACACCATCTGAGAATAGACACATCCCTGATAAAACTGCGTCAATACGCGAGATATAGAGGCATATTAAGTTTGACTCTTGAAAATTATTTTCATATATTTCAATCGATATCAAAACCAGATTTGCAACAAAATAAAATGAGGAAGAATTTAGTTAAACTTAACACATAAACTGTATAGAAATATAAGCATGATTACATAAGCATTTTAACTAAAACATGTATATTGAAAACAGGGGAGGTAATCCATGCTACACGTAAGGACAAGTAATATCCGGGTTGCATTTATAGAATCCGGTTTATATCCAATGGACACATTCTAATTCTGCAGTTTGTTGAAGGCTTTTTTTAACGGATTTTGTTAATCTATTGCACAATTCTATTATTATACATTTTGTTAGAAATAATGGCACACACAATATGATACTTGAAGTTTTGAAAATTTTAAAAGTTGTAAATTTTCAGATATCAAACAGATATCAGGAAAAAAATCACTAATTTTAATGTGTCATCTCACATGAATTGTTCAATAAAATGGAAATTTTGTTAAATTTCGTCATTTCCCCCCGAGAACATGCATTTATGTACATGTATTTATTTAACATACACATATAAGAAATGTGGGGTCGTTGACAATATTTCTTGTAAAGAATGTCATAAATACCATACACTCTCCATCTTTATCAATATATCGTTAAATATATGTAAATCTGTAGAAGACAATTTTCAATTATTAATGCATAACACACTTACCAATTCTTAAAAGGAGCTTGACATAAAGATAACTGCTACATAATAAGAAGTTGTTCTAAGTAATACATATCACTTATCATGGATTTTTTTATTTTGCTTAAAAAAACCTTTTGAATATTTTAAAGTATAACATTTATAATAAAGACCCAACGACGGGCATTATAAACCAAGTATAACATAGTTTAAAGTCAAGGAGATGACGTCACACCCTGTGAAGCAAATGTTCGCTTATTACGGTTACCCCGTCTTTGGTTTCGTTTTTTATTCAAGCGTTTCCGTCTCCTGTTCCTGCATCTTCGCCTCCTTTTTGAAGAGTTGATTTTCTTATTTTTCCTGTTCTTTCTCTTCCTCCTTTTGCATTTTTTACTGCGTTTATTCTGCTTCGCATTGACACACCTCATTCGTTTACGAATACGTTGTTTACATGTTACAATTCCATTACCAATTTTGCATTGATTCCAACTGTCAACAATCTTAGAAACCAAGGCGCCTGCCGCTTCCAGGACGCATTTTTCAAGTTGAATTCTGTAAGATGTATTCATTGCTTGAATTCTTGCAACATTGTTCAATTGAAAAGACTGTCGCGACATCCAGTGTAACTGAGTTTTGTTCATTTTGTTGTCAACTTTCCATAATTGACACATTACCTTATCAAAGTCAACTTGCATTTTATCATATGTAGAAATACCGTCCTCTCTCCACAGATTTCCTATGTCAAGGATTAGCTTCTTCAGACCAATGATATTCTTGCTCGCATCTCTTAAAAACCGTCCCTAGTCAAACAAAAATGAATAATTATCTAATTTGCAACGTGAGAAACAAAAATAGGCAAGTAAGTTGGATTAATTTTCAGTTAAAGAAAACATACAATCTTTGATATATACAGTGGTTTTTTCTCAGTTTAAATACATAATATCACAGTAGTGATTTAACGAATATTTCTTTAACATACATAACATGACGTTTTGATAGTACATGTAATATTGCAACTAACCTGTTTTATTTTCCCTGGTGTTTTGACAAGTTTCATATAGTGTTTCAGAATGTTTTTATCACAAGGCCTAGGAATTGATAGCACGGTTTTATTCTGTAAATACAAAAGAAAACAAATATTTCATTCTATTTACAGCAGAACTTACACATGGTTACTGGAATGAAATAATAATTACGTAAATTAGAAGAAATTACTTTAAAAATGAAACAAATTCCAACCAAAAGACAAACACCTGAATAAAAATAAAGTAAGGGTCAATAATATATCAATCAAAGAAAACCCTAAGATGCACACAAAATAAGGAAAAATAACATCTGAACTAGAAGTTTGTTTGTTTTGTTTGTTTTATTGGGGTTTAGCGTTCCTTAAACTCTTGTGTAGGTCATATCGATACGGTGTCTGTTAATGACAGCGCGCACTTATGGCGACTTAATAGTGCTGCCTCACTGAAATATCATGCCGCAGACACATTAACATGATACTTTACTCGGTCATATTATACTGACACCGAACCAACCAGTCTTTCTCCTACCCACTAATGCTGCGCGTTAAACAGGGAGCGAGAAGAATTTTAACGTTTTGGGATATGGCGCCACCAGGATTCGAACCCGCGACCGCGGATTCTCTTCACCAGTATACCGGCACGAGGCGAACGCGCTAACCACCGAGTCACCTCTCCTATCTAAAACAATGAAATTGCCAACAAAAATCAAAACAAAGAAAGACATCTGAAACAGACGGATCGACATTTTAATCATAATATGCCGAAGGCTCAAACGCGATCGAAATGTTTTAAAAGTTAATAAAAAAAGTCTTTGTCTCTAACGCCATGTAGTACACTTGAAATCATCATGGAACGATATATATTTGATATATGTACAATGGAGTTCTTTACAACACCATGTTTGAATTGCCAACGTTTTTTCGTGTCATTTTATAGAATTTGCCGTTGTGAAGAGGTAACCAGGTAGACTGACTGAGGATTTACATAATGCAGAGAAGGCAAAAATAAAAGAGAATTTAGCTTAGCTTTAGAGTTTTTCACAAGAACGTACGGAGGAATGTTACGGACATGTAAATACAAATCTGATGTTCACGGTTGAAAAAGCTGTGACTTAACAATGCAGTAAAAAAAAACAAGAAACAGCTAATTATCAATGCGAAACACCTAACCTCGACCGCGAATTCAACACTAAGCGAAAACGTTTTTTTCTCTCATAAAAACAAGACAGCTTGAAATTGAAGCTGTATACGGTATTTTAAAGTCACGTTGAATTTCAAGATAGAAAGCTGTGTATTTCAAAGTGTACGTAAAACACCGGTGTGGTGCCTCCGAGGTAGAGCATTCCTTTGTTAACCGAGAAACAGAGGTTCAAATCCCGACCGAGTCAAACCTAGGACATTCAAATTCGGTAATCATCTTGCTTCATGCTAAGTGTTCAGCATTTTGTTGGTAGGATGATTGGGTGGCTCGGTGTCAGGATAATATGACCGAGTAGAATATCATGTCAATGTGTCTACGGTGTGATATTTCAGTGAGACAGTACCATAAAGTTGCCACCAGTGCGCACTGTCACAATCAGTTACCGTCTCGATATGACCTAGACATGAGTTGAAGGGAACTTAAAAAACCCAATAAAACAACATTCTAAAGAGCACACATGCATCGCGGCGGGTGACACATGTGTAGCAGGAAACGCTTACCATATCGCGAGCACCTGGTTTCGCTTGTAGTTTTTTTTAATAGAAGTTCGTGATGTTTCCATGTTTAGTTAATAAATGTATATTAGGTTCATTTTTCAGTGTGCGTCCTACTTTTTTTTTTGTTTGCCAATGTCCATGGACTTACGGCCTAGAATATCGTCTTGGTTTTTCTATTTGCTATTTTAGTTACATTGTATACTTACCAAGAATTCTTGTCGTGTCTGTATAGATTTCCTTAGTAGGTTCAAACTGATACTGACATGATTGTGGTCAGGTACAGGAAGTGCACGTGCGTCCTTGACCTCTCCAATTGGTGTGCCACTACTGCAGTATTTTGACGGAGACAGTACATCTCTTTTTGAAATCGCATTCTCGAAAATTAATATAATACTGAGAGCTGTATAATAAGAAATACGACATGGATAGTAATGAAGAGAAAGGTATACATGTATCATCAAAAGAAAACAGGAATCAAATTGACATTAGAAATAGACGAGCAATATCATAACAAGAGGAGTAAACGTCCGAAAAAAGAGTAGAATATTTGGAATAATTGGTACTACTGACCTACCAAAAAAAACAAAAACAAAAACAAAACAAAAAAAGCAAACAGAATACAACCAAAAACCAGAATGGAATATTAATTATATCAATTGGTGACCGATATAAAGAAAGAAATGCCATGTGAATAACTGGAACTGGTAACCCAGGTACGTAGCCAGAAAGGGAACAAAACTGGAGCAAGGTTAATTTGAAACCAGCAGTTTGGAACAAAGAATCTTGCAAACTGACGAGCACTTTTACTATTATATCAAACTTGTTAATGAATATTCTTTAAAATAATACAACAAGCTCAATATAGCGTATCGAGGGAATACGTTTATACATTAAAATTACTTTTTAGTGCGTAAGTCGCTAAGTTTGTTTTTTAGCGAATATTTTAAAATTACCATTTTCGGTCAGACACATCTATTGAAAAACGATCTTATATTTCAAAACTATTATAAAATTGATGAATACAAAAGGATTAATATAGTGTTTTGTAGAATGCAACAAACCTGTATATGTCCACATTTTTGTTCTTTGCTTGCTTAACAGCATTGATTTTAGTAAGTAACTTATTTAGTTTATATATACTATTTACTTTGGTGAGTTTCAGTTTAAACAATTGCACAAAAAGTTAAGGAAAATCTGCACATGCTTAGCCAATCGATTTCATTTTTTCGTTTCAGTAAAATTTTCAGTATCACTAACCAAAGTAAGTACGACGCATGCGTATAGCACATCAATACTTTATGTAACAGGTGCGAGGTGACATCTCTCAAGTGCTTCAGCGTCCAGTAGATCAATCAATTGCTACTTCCGGTGTGGGCGATGCTCGTGGTATTGACTAAACCGTAGTGTATACACATGAATAAAAACATGTTAATGTTAACTGTCGTATGAATTTGCACTAACGAATACAGAAATATTTTACCTGCGATAACCAAACTTGATATACGCATATATCTCCAGATGGACAAATAATCCCAAAGAAAACACTAAACGTACATGTACTAGTATTTGTTTATCTCAAATCGTAAGTTGTTTAATTTTGAAATAAAAAGATCTCAAGTTTAAAAGAAGAGAACATAAGATACTTATTTTGAGTTTTCGAATTCGATATGACATTTTTTATGTAATTGGTTAACATTTCTCTATATTTTTCGTACATAACCGATAACACAATTATAATTTGAATTATAAAATATGCATAGTTCAATTTGTTATTGATTTTCTACAAATAGCTATAGTCGGATATTGCCACATATCTGATTAAATTTTTCATGTTCGTAATAAAAATAACCATACTTTTGGTTATTTTTTTTAAATTTGGTAACTTGGTGGAGATACATGAGCTTCAGGTTTTTTTTAACGAAAAGTTTCTAACTTTCATGCTTAATTAAAATAAAAGTTTTGAAAATAAATTAAAAACCAAGCAACAGATCCTCTTCGTTGGTGTGTATGTAACATTGAGGTTTACAAGGCACAACATATAATGCATAGGATATCTATTTATGTATAATTATAAGGTAGATTAAAAATCGTTTTTGTTTATGAAGAAAAGTTAAGTAGCTTGCCATATCAAAAAGTACATCAGATATCTTAAAACATACTAAATATATAGATTAACTATTATAGAAGATATCTTAAAAAATTATATGAAATATCTTATAAAGTTTATAAGGCATCTTATAAAGTATATACGATATCATTTATATTAGATATCTTAATTTTTAAGGGGATATGCTATATTATTATGAAACGTTCTTGTTGGAATAAGTATTAATTAAGTTTGCCATAGAGGAGACATAGAACAAACATTTATTTGGTTTAAACCATTTGTTGGTATCAGAAATTGCTTATTACATGTAATAAAAAGTTGTGAAAAAACAGGTTAGTACCCTCTGGTTAATTTCTTTAAGATAGGTATTGCCTATTTGCTTGTTCCTTGTGTATTGTCACACGGTATAAGAACATCGCGCTTTTGTAAAAAATAAACGGTTTTTTGTGACAATATAAGGTAAAATATGAAATATACAACAACTTTAACATACTCGCAAAAGCCAAATTCCCCTTCTACAATGTATCTAGAATACTAACGGATCCTCAGACATTATCTTGCTTTTCCTTAAACTTTTCACGTGTTGTCACGTGTTGTAATCTCACCGAAATATTCGTTTTCGTTGTATAAAGCATCCAAATAGTGAAATTATGTTGTTATAAAGCTACCAAATAATTGTTGAAACGATGAATATTTGAAATCAATTTTTTAAATGCATAACATTTGATTAAAGTTAAATTTGTTATCTATAAAGATGTCATATATATAAAAGTAAACATGAAATATATTTGAAAAAAAATTGACAACTTTTTTCCAGTAAATGAATATTTTATTAAAGGGAGATAACTCCCATTAGCTTATGTGTACGGCACCGCAGGTCGTTTATTAGAATAGTACATCCCGCACTGTAAACAAGATCACGTGAATTCATTGTTCAAAGAAAAGAAAAATATTAACAATTGTGGAAATCCTTTTTGGAGAATGTTATACCCTCCCCATACCCTTCAGGCCTCCGTTTACATTTTAATTCAGATCTACTATTTTTACAATTTTATGAAGTATGTGTTATTATTTTTACTTTAACATGCATTTTATGTATGTTGTTAATTTTACTTATTTAAGTTGTTTAATGTACGGCGAAATTTGACAATTTGTAACCCACCTTTTTGTTTATTGCTTATTATTTAAGTTGTGTAATGTACATACATTCAATACTTATTATTTAAGTTGTGTCATGTACATTTGTCCAATTCAGTGGCATCTTAATTAATGCTCTTTTTTGACAAATTCCATTCTTTGTTATTTTTAGAACAAAAACAAGCAGATTCTCCCTGTGTGTGTATTATTTAGTTTTATATACATGATGCTATAATGTGACAGTAACAGAATTTAAAGCAGCAGTAGCAGTTCATTGTTAACACTTAGCAGAGTGTATCTCAGAGCCATACTGCTGTAATACTTTTGTAATCTATGATAATTCACAAGCATCATCAATATTGTAATATGGAGAGAAAGAGAGAGAGAGAGAGAGAGAGAGAGTTGATGCAATGTTCAGCATTCTATACACTAACATGTTACCAACAGTATGATACAACTTACTTGTTACACAGGTGGTACCATTCCAGTATTTTGTAGACTCATCAGCACATAGACATTTGTTACCAGCCCCACACACTAAGTTGGTGTTACAGCCTGATGTAGCTCCTGAACAGTCTCCATTGTATGTTATTCCTGTTGTAAAATATTGTACATATTCTTATTCTCACAATATCTAAATTGTATTGAATATAACATAATTATGTTGATTTCTAAAACAAAAACCTATCAAACTAAAATTTAACTGTTCAAAATATTAATAAAAACAGTAATGTTTCTAACAAATCTTAACTCTAAACCTATACACATCTGATAATTAAGAGTCTATGTTTAAATCAATCAAAGAAAGAGGACAAAATGCATAATAAACAATAGCAAACATCAGTTGTAATTAAATCATTTTATCACCAGACTATTGGCATATTCATTTAGTGTTTTCATTGGAATTTTATTCTTAGAAACATTATGTGGGATAAGTTGGAGAAAATAAATATTCAAATAGATCTTTTCCTCCAGATCTTATTCCTGAATTTAGGCAACATGTTCTTATTCATGATATATGCTTAAAAATAAAAATTTGATTTCCATCTTTCATAGATATACATCCAGGATCAGTTGTGCATGATCATGTGCCACCGTTATATACATGCAGGGTTAAGAAAAGGATCTGTTCTGGAAGTCACTGACCTTGACTGTTTATCATACATTGCTATTTCTACATAGCCCCCTAGAAGTTTATGGTTGATAGTACAAAGATTTCCTTACTTATATGTACCAACTGTCATTGACAGGGTCTTATTGCACCTAATTTATGGTTTTATCCGTTAATTTGAAAAGAAAATTTTAGTAATTAATAATATAATATAGTGTTTGGTGAGAAATTATTAATGTTGCTAACTCAATTCTTTTTTGTCACCTAATAACTCTGAATTTCCAAATGATTTTAATTTGACATATTATGAATTGGATCACGTTGAAAGAACATGAATTCTAAATAAAATTACTTTTACATATATTTGGGGTGGGGTACTACAACTGATAGAGTAGCAAGAAAGTTACTCATCCAAAGTAAAGAGGATGGGGGACTGAAAATGATTCACTTGAATTCATTTATAGCATCTTTAAAATTAAGTTGGATCAAAAGACTTGTAATAAATCCCTCTTCTTTATGGTGTCAATTATTTTTGACTGCATGCAATGTACCATACAATATTTCATTTACCAATGTAGGGGATGATTTTTACAGGTCTACTGCCAAACAAATCAAAAATAAGTTTTGGAAGGATGTGCTATATTCACTGGCAGATTTTAAGAAAGTTATTCCTTTACAAGATTTAGATATTGCAGTTCTATCCGAACCCTTGTGGTTCAACTCAGAATTTTGTATTGGAAGGAAATCTGTTTTCTATAACGATTGGCATGAGCGAGGCATTGATAATTTGTTTGATTTGTACAATGAAAATGGTCAGTTTCTATCTTACCCAGAATTCTGTGATCAGTATTCTTTTGAACCACCTTTTACTTTATTTGCTGGTTTGAAGAATTCTATAATGAAGTCATTACCAAATCTACTTTTAAAATATAATGTTCAAGATTTTGATTGTATCCCCAATTATTCATCCTTTTTAGAAACAATATTGTCTGATGTTAATGGTAAAAGGCAA
>JAUMGZ010207400.1:0-12154 GCA_032359645.1 Pododesmus macrochisma | reverse complement strand
TGTTTGTCAATGCCTCTCGTTCTGTTGATCCTATTCATACTGTTGTTTATCACAACAATCCCATTACAAATTGAGGCAAAACAAGACGCGGTTGTTTACTTTATAAACTGACAGCTTTTTGCTTCCGGTATACGCTTATATGACAGTAGCAAATCTCTCACTTTATTATTCATTGTAAAGTTTTCCTCTGTACCCATACCTTCCATAAAGTCAAACACACTAGGCTCCGCCCCACCTGTCAATCTGATTTGCTACTGTCACACCTAAACACAAAACAAGCCGTCGTTCACACGATTCCGTTGTATATATTTTAATCGGTTCATAAACAAGAACATGTGTTTGTATACGAGTAAATGTAGTTTATACGGGGTGTTCCCGGAATGCCTACAATATATACTAGAAAACATTGATGCAAAGCATCAAATTATCCGGGAAAACTAAAGTTTATTAATTTAAAGAAAATGTTTATTCTTGAATTAAATTTCTATATTTCGGGTCCAGACTTCGAAAAACAGTGTTTTCTATGATCAATATTAAAACTTATGCAAACATTATTGTCACTTCAAAAGTTGATTAATTTAAAGATATTAATTTCGTCAATGTTCCCCTTTTCGATTGTGCATGTGGCGCCCCTGGATCCCCAGCGTTATTTGTTGAACAAACATGAATTTACGTTCATCTTGAATGGTTCCCATTGAATGCTCCAATATTGTTGAGAAGTTGAAAAGTTGATACAATGGTATATATAATAGTAAACATCAACCTCGAAGACAGTACGGTTATTTTTACCTCATAGTTATTGTGGTTTGATATTGACCGAAGAGAGTTCAATAGGTCAGTGGGTTTATAAGGCTATACCAACCTCAATAAAAGGTAGTTAAGCAACGCCGAATACATAACATATTAATAACAGAACAAAGAATGTTTTTAACATATTCATTTTATTACTATAATAAGATAAAAAGTGTATAATAAGTGAATCAATCAACATATTGTCACATTAAGCACTGCTATATCACTTGTTTAATATTTTCCACAATTACAGAGACCACTGATTTATACAATAAGACTATGTAATCGTTCTCTCCACAATCTTCTCAAACAAACTGTATATCAAAGCAAAACTACTGAAATTACTTGGCCAAAATCTCCCCTTCACAAGAAGATGATCTAGTTATCTTTTTGATGTCAAATAATTGAAAACGGTTCTTAATTCTTGCGAGAAGCTGTCCATTCCCTTTTTAGTCCACCTGGATCAATTGTCATATGCTATATTACTAGAGGTATGGAGAAGACCTATATAGACATGCCTGTTGTCTTATCCTATTGTTATTTTGCTTTGCATTTTGATAATAAAATATGTTGAAATGAAACATTATCTTTATAAACCGATATTGGTTCCATAATTTATTCCCGAATTGAAAACCCTTTGGTGCCCCAGTGTTGACAGTCACAACGTCCTAATGCCTTTGAACTGTACATGTGAACTTTATATTGAGAGGCACACAGGATGGTTATTTGACTGCAAAATTAAACGTATGCCTGACCATGCCACTATCAACTTAGGTTTTGGACTTTTAGTTTATTCATGTATCAAAGTTAATCTCTTCTGTCAACATCCAACATCAATACCACGGATGATACCTACATGTATCATTGTTTACAATTTTCTACACGCTACTATTGTTTACAAATTTTCTTTTCACCTAAACGGGTTTCCAGTTGCTTTGCGTATCAGGGGAGGTAACCAGTCTATTTTCAAAATGCGCACCGCAGTACGCCTTCTCCGCTGAACTATAGTTCTCCTAACATGACATATGTATTTCTCAATTCAATATTTCAGTCGACTATTTATCTCAAATTACTTATACAAAATCGTTCGATGTATAATGTAACAATCATAATGCACTATGCCCGACGACTTGTATAATATGCACTCTTGACGCTTTCTCGCGGAGTAATAGGATGACAGAACGCGTGGAAAAGCTTATCTGAGGGGAAACCAATATATTTTGTCGTTTCGGAACATGCGTGTATTTATTTTTTTGTGACGAGTTCCATTATACAGTGGTGTTGATAGCACTTCGCTAATTTAACACGGAACTATCTAATATCAATCATTACATTTTATCTAATTATAACAGTTGGTTTCCTAACTCCAATTCGACTGAATCTTCGTAAAGTAATGTGTTATACTGTGTGTAGCGATTAAGTTTGTTTGGCCTTTTTGGAGCTTGTCGACCAATCAAAATGACCGTTTCTTCTGGCATTCGGTATGTTTCTAAGGTAAACACAGATAGACAGATATTAGGTCAAAATATAAATCATACCGTCTCAGACGGAATTTTTGTTAATTTACCTCTGTCTATGTTACAAGTATCTCTATTTATTGCAATATCTGTTAGTTCTTATCACGTACAGGACATGTATATGCATGTAAACACTATCAGGACAGATAGACGGTATGAATAGCCCTCCCACGTTATACATTTAAATCACCGATTTATCTCATGAATGTTTGCACTCTATGACACACTTTATCAGCCATTGTGCACGTGACATTGCGGCTGAGTGACATGTACACTGTACATACAGACGAGGAAGTCAGCATTTCAAAACTTGTCAACAAATGTATACATGTGTAATTCATTAAGTGTGTCAGGCTTTAAAGGAATTACTCAGGTAAGATATGATAAATTTTGTCACAAAATCTAATAATTTAACTAATACGCATACATGTAAGGTGCCGACAATTCGTATAAATCAAGTGTTTATAAGCTTCACCGTAGAAAACGAAACCGAAAGTAGATCACGGTAATTTGACAATTATTCTTTTGTAATACAAAAATGCTAGCTGAAACATGCCTCAGATACATATGATATGTATAAGAGGAGAGAGTCAATACTCTGTGTGAGCACAGGAATCAGATGTTTTATAAATAATAAATTATTAGCAAACATTTTTTTTCGTCTCAATATACAAATAGAGAAAGGAGTATAGTGGCGGACACGCCCACTCTGTCGCCTCAACTATTGACTTATTACTCCTGGTGATACGGCGCCTTTTAAACCCTAATAAACGTAACCAAATTCATGTTACATTAACATTATATCAAAATTGTGAAATGTGTATGCTACACTCTCTGTACCGGCGTGGTGGTTAAGTGGTTAGCGCGTTCGCATCGTGTCGGTACTGATGAAGAGAACCCGCGGTCGCGGGTTTGAATCCTGGTGACGCCATATCCCAAGACGTTAAAATTGGGCCCTTCTCAACGCGCAGCATTAATATGTAGGATAACGACTGGTTGGCTTGGTATCAGTATAATGCATGCGGCGTGATATTTCAGTGAGGCAGCAGAATAAAGTCGCGATAAGTGCGCGCTGTCACAAGAAGACACAGTCTCGATATGACTTATACACGAGTTAAAGGGATGCTAAACTCCAATAAAACAAACAAACAAACAAAAACACTCACTAGCTGTATTAAATGTCAAATTCGTCGAATAACTAATTGTTGCCGCTGCCAACGATAGTGTACAGATTTGATCATAACTGGAAGTATAGGGATGGTGCGTATAACGCCTAAAACGAATACCGGTAAGGGTGGTTTATGCCCGGAATGCGAGTACGACAAACATGAAAAATGTAATCAAATTAATCTTTGTTTTTATTAAAAGAATTTTCCGCTCGCGTCGTTATTTAATATTTCTTTATTCGAGTCTTTTAAGCGTTTGACATTTTTCGTTGTGTGCAAACCAAGCACTTAGTTTATAAAGCACGAAGCATGCCGATTTTTGTTGTTTCCGCGAAACCACTAGTGGTAGCGTGGTCTTTAGGCATACTTCAACAGTTAATGCAAGAAATATATCTGGATTAGTTTTAATTTTTTTTTTTAATATAATGTGTAATGCATATCAATTGACGCTTCTCAAAACATTGATCTCGGTTCCCAATTTTAGTCCCTATCCAATTACGTTATATAAGTTTGACATTGATATTTTTTAAGTTACTCAGATACATGGTTATAAGTTTGTTGAATTCACCGTAAACAGAAAGTCCCAAGCCCCAACTTCAAATGCACAGTTAAATGGCGTCACGTCCAGACTCCACTTCTATTTCTGTTTGTTATTAACAATCCACGAAAGTAAATGCATTCTCGGTGCACGTGTCAAAAGTATCTTAAATGTTTTTGCCTGAAAATCTAAAAACTTCTAATTCTGGTGACACATTAATTGCACTTGATTGAGTTTCTGGTTTTTTATTCAAACCTTGAGTTTTTTTTTAATCATATCTTAGGAAAGAAATTTTCAGAAAAAAAGTGATGCAAAATTGAGGCAAAATATTACTCCTATATCTCTATATGTAAGATCCAGTTATCCATGCAGAACACACATGAAGGGTATTGATAGAATATCGTACCTGTTTCTGTTCAAGATTTAGAGAAAATTATATGACCATTTTGATATCACACCCCGTATCAGCCCGAGAGTCCTGATATCAGCCAGAGGGCCGATACGGGGTGTGATATCAAAATGGTCATATCATAAACTTTTTATCATATGCTTTTTTCCTTTAAAATAAACAAAACATACACAAACAAAATATCTCTTTATTTTATTTACTGATATTCATAAAAATGATAACAAAAACAATGATGTATATAAACTAAACAGTAACAATTATCATAAAAAGTCAACATTTAGAAATTCCCAAATTCCTAGCCCCACTCAATTTTCCGGATGGCGCAGCTTCCAGATTTGGTTTTGCTTATTAGTGTTACACCTGTCGTCTGCGTAAACAACGAGGCGAGGAGATGTTGGATTGGCAGCAAGGATTGTTGAATTAAACGAATTAATCGACAACGAACAAATGGAAAACTGCCAACAATTCGTTAGTTTGCATTAAAAGCAGACAGCAATAAGCGACAGCAGCAAAATCCAGAAATTTGGGAGGGGGTGTGATATCACTTTTCTAGGGGGGGTGATATCACTTTCAAGGGGGTGTGATATCACCCGGGCTGATATCAACTTGTGGAAAGTTTAGACTTATCACACATACAAAAAGGGTGTTATTATTAGTAAACATATGATAAATGTAGATATAAGATCAGTTTTCATTTGCCTTCATGATCAGCGTCAATCCACATATATAAAATAATATATAAAAATATGTCACAGAGACAAAAAAATACAACCAACTCCACCGGGATTCAAACCCAGGACCCCTTGATTAGGAGTTGTATGCCCTACCGATTGACAGCTAAAGGATTATAGTAACATAATACATAGTTAACATTTGGTTACATATTTCCCCTCTAGAGACACATCAAGGTGCACGTCCTCGTCTGTAATGCAAGGTAAATTACAAAGCTGTGAATATTAAGCAATGTAAAGGAAGCCACTATTGCATTGGTATGAAGCAGTTATCACCCATACATAGATACCAAATGTAACGGCAAAAAAATACAACTCAATATAAACTCAGTCAGGTTTGTTTGTTTGTTTTATTGGGGTTCAGCATCCCTTTATTGCCTCATGTCTAGGTCATATCGAGACGGTGTCCGATTACGACAGTGCACACGTATGGTGACTTTAGTGCCGTATCACTGAAATATCACGCCGCAGACACATTGACATTATACTTCACTCGGTCGCATTATACTGACACTGAGCCAACCAGCCCTCCTCCTACCCAGTAATGCTGGGTGCTTAGAAGGGAGTGAGAAGATTGCATAGTTTTAAGTCTTAGTTTTCGACCCAACCGGGATTTGATCCCACAAACTTGAATTCTAGCACCAGTCTACCAGCACAAAGCAAGCGCCCAAACCACTGGGCCATTGGCTGCATGGTCAGGATTTCGAAGCCAAGACCTCGTGATCCAACGCTCTACCAATACTGAGCTAAAGGATTAATACCACGATACAATATGAAGTAACATGGTTACGTTGGGTGACATATAGGGTCTATGATAACAAAGTAAGATATTCTTATATTATGCCATGCTTGTACGAGACTTGCAAGTAAACAAAAATGTAAACATTCACTTCGCTCTTGGGGCCAAATATGTTAAAAGTACGCATTTATGCGAGGCAAAAAATGTGGATCTTAGAAAGTGACATTATTGGAACCGGTTGTCCGTGTGTCGAGAACAACGCAACGATCTCATCGTGGAATGAGTGCATAGTGCCGAGTTTGCACATTGGCACTGCACTACCTTAGCTTTTAGCTGCACATTTACAAGTTTACATTTTAAAACTTAAATCAAGATATAATGTACCATCGTGGTGGACCCAGCTCGGTTTCAATAGACGCATTGCTTATTTTCATATATCTTCAACCATATCGTAACGTTTGTTGATCAATTTATGTTTTGCCGTTTTATTCGCGGCAAAAATCATTTTTCATTTCAAGCACCCGCCATCTTTGCGTAGGTCACTCTCGTAATGGTACGAGATTTAGAGGTTTACCTTTAACACCGGTACCGCCCACTTAGATCTCAAGAGGGCGTGGTTTATTTTTGAAGGAAACTCCACGTGCATTTTCAATTAATTAGATCTAGACTGGATTTGTCTGGTCTGAAAACTAACAGCTATGTATGAAAGTTTCTTAGTATATCAAAATTATAAGAAATATATCAATTGTTTTTACGATTTAAACAAATCTTGTGTACAACCGTTTCACCGGTGCTCACTGCTTTTTGCAATTTGCTTAATGCTTTTTGCTAAAAAAATTATGCTTCATGCTTTTTGTTTATTTGCTCACTCATATGTGTATAATTTATGTATTAATATAACTATTTTCTCAAAGTGTAACCACTCATTTCACTCTTCTTACATTCCTGAACACAAACATTGATTTGTGAGGTTTTCTGATATACTTTTTATACCTTGCACTTCTGAGTTTGAGAGTTGGCATTCATTTTGTTTGAGGTCAATTGTGATTAGTTTAGTGAATAAGAACACGTTTGCCATTCAATTAACTCTATATCATGGTATATGTTATTATTTCATCAATAAATTCTGATATGCCAATTAAACTTGTTTTTCCTTCCAATTAAAATTGACGACAAGCAAATTGAAATTATATTATTATATTAGGCCTATTGATATGAATGAGCAAAACACATTTAGCATACAGCATTAAGCTAAAAGCGTTCAGTAGCAAAAAGCAAAAATCAAAAGCGGCACCAAATACCAGAAGTCAAGGTTATAATTTTTCTTTTTTAATAAACCTTCAGTATAACACTATCTATGTTTGTGTTCAGGAATGCAAGATGTGTAAAATGAGTGGTTGCAGATTGGCAAAATATTGATATCGAAGAAAATTATATATATATGAATGAGCAAACAAACCCCCCAAAAGCATTTAGCAAAAAGCATTTAGCAAAACGCATTTAGAAAATAGCAAAAAGCATTTCGCACCGGCGTTACGTTTCATAAAAAATATATGCCTCACTGCTTACAATAGTATATACATTACAAATTAGGGCCATCTCAAGTATTGCATATAACAATAGTGATTTTAACACTACCATATGCATTGCCATGCAGATAGCTTCATTAGCATTTATTACAAAGCATTATGCAGAATACCAAAAAATGACAAAATTGTATTGTTTTAGTTATAAACGTGTTTCTGTTTGGTAGGCAGTTTTACCAAGTATGTTTTATAAACTATATATGTAAATACATAAGTAATGCAAGAAACCAGAGGCATAGAAAGAGCAGAAACGCAGAAGAGTACGTTTCTGGTAATACAAAGGATCTGGTTATTTATTCCCTTTTACTAAGCAGATTTTTTCTCTTGTGCCCGTGGCATTTTTAGCCAACTGATATCTTTATATGTGATTGCATTTCTATAAATTCCTATTTGTATAATTTAGAAAATAAGTGTCAACATCTCTAGACCATATAATGTCCTATTGATGACAAAAGCTTGCTGGAGGGAGCATGGTATATGTAGTTATTGTCATCAAATCAAAAATATTGTACTATAGTAGATATAACAATTATGAAGAATATGACCTTGGATTTATTTTAATTTAATTTAATTTAATAAGAAAGAAAGAAAGAAAGAAAGAAAGAAAGAAAGAAAGAAAGAAAGAAAGAAAGAAAGAAAGAAAAAGAAAGAAAGATAGAAAAAAGAAAGGTCTTATTACGGTTGCTATCGATAATGTTGCAATGTTACCAGTTGATTAATTCGCGAAGCGCGGAAAATCAAGATGAAAATGGAAGCACAAGATTGAGGTTATAAATACAGCATTTACCGTAAACCATGGAGTTGGGATTTAGCGTCCCTTTAACTTATGTATAGGTCATATCGAAACGGTGTCTGCTTGTGACAGTGCGCACTTATGGCGACTTTATAGTGATGTCTCACTGAAATATCGAATATCACGCAGCAGACACATCGACATGATACTTCACTCGGTCACATTATCCTGACATCGAACCAACCAGTCCTTCTCCTACCCGGTAATGCTGAGCGCTTAGCAGGGAGCGAGAAGATTGCCCAATTTTAGGTCTTAGGTTTTTGACGCGACCGGGATTCGAACCTACGACCTGGGATTCTAGCACCAATCTAACAGCACGAAGCGTAACGCTCTAACCATGGAGTTGTTGTGAATTCCACGCAGGTAAGAATGCACTGAAGTTAAAACTTTAAATGTAAAACAAAATAAATAAAAAAAAAACAAAAAACAAATGTAGAGTAAACTACTATCAAATAGTTTTAGAGTAGTTATCATATTTTCTTAAAAAATGACACAACATAGATTTTAATCTGTTGCACCTAAAATTCAAGTGTTATACTGTATGACCGTTCCAAGTCGGTAAACATGCATTTAGCCTTGACAATTTCTTTTATATTTTTATAACCTCTACTACCATACTTTAAGACATCATTTTGTATCTATGTTTCTCGTATTATCGCTTTTATTCAGGCGTCACACAAAATCATGAATTGAATTTTATGAGCACATATTTTGGAAACATTCTTGTAAAATAAATGTTTATAACATAGCTGTATTTTTCACAGATCTATATTCCTATGATATCATCTTGTCCATCCTACACTAATGTTCTCGTGTGGATTTTTTTGTCGTAATCAAGTATCAAAACTAACGACATGGTAAAATTAAACAAGGTGTGTACTACTATTTGTTTCGCAGCTTCATTTACACTTATTTTTCACTTTTGCTGCTGTCATTTTACGCTTTTCTAAATATTTGTGTGACTATATATTATTACTTATCCATACCAATGTCATTTGCAAAATATGAAAACTGTTTTAGACTCAAACAGGTGTCCTTTTTTGGTTAGATCATGTGTTATATTTTTTTTTTGAGATTTAAAGCCCTATCGCCTCGGACGAATCGGACGAAAGAGTTTGGATCCAGCATACTAGTTCAACCCCATCAATTCGTTTAAACACAGATCTATATTTTACCTAATTTAGACATGTGGTTTAAATCGTTTGTTACCGGTATAAGTATAGGTGGCGTCTCTACTTGTCCTTGGGACCAGCGAGGTGGCCCAGTGGTTAGGGCGCTCTCTTCGTGCTGGTAAACTGGTGCTAGAATCCACGGTCGTGGGGTCGTGGAATCGAATCCCGGTCGGGTCAAAACCTATAAGACTTTAAAATTAGGCAATCTTCTCGCTGTCCGCTAAGCGCCCAGCAATACTGGATAGGAGGAGGACTAGTTGGCTCGGTGTCGGGATAATGTGACCGAGTGAATTAGCATGCCAATGTGTCTGCGGTGGGATATTTCAGTGAGACAGCACTATAAGGGCGCCATAAGTGCGCACTGTCGCAAGCAGACAACGTCTCTGTATGACCTTATGCACGAGTTAAAGGGAAGTTAAACCCCAATGAAACAAACAAACAAACAAAAACTTGTCCTTGGGCCGTTTAATCTTTACAAATTCACTTAAGTTTAAATCACTGATAATGCTGATAAAGATGACAAAAGAAAATACACGTATACAAAATCTGTTCTTTTTTTATCTATACTCAGACTAAATGCGGAGTTTCCCGGAAACGGTCCACATCATTGATAATAGGGTTGGAGGTAACACATCAAAATGTATATGTATGGTTAAAACCTAACCAGTAGGTTGTGCACGTGGACGAACCGTAGTTTCTGTGGAGCTAGGCGAACTGGTACCCAATTTTAGCCATTTTGTAAAAAATCTACTGCAAAAACGTCAATACTACAAAAAGTGTCGCAATTACGCAAAGTTTTATATTACACAGTCAGGTTTTCTTTGTTATCTATGGTCTTAGTATTTTGATAATATACTCAATTATCTTCAATTCCAGATTGTGAATATTCAAAATGACCACCTTAGCTTCTGATTGGCAAAGACCTTTTAAAACTCTATCTTTAGAACAGCTGGTTCGATTTTTCATTGAAACTTACGTCACTGGTTCATTGTTCACCTTTAAAATGTGTTCGATTTCCATGATTCTATTAAAATTGTTCGTAACAGTTTCTGAATGGCTGAACCCCGAAGTCAAACATTAAATCTTTGTATCTATAGGAAAATTTAGGTTGAAAAAAACCTTGAACGTGTTATCAATTGAGCGCATCAAAGTTATATTCTTTCAGTAACATTTTACTGTTTCAGAAATCAAGCAAAGAGCAGAAATAGAAAATATCTAGTGGTTTAATACAGTCAAATAGTCTCAGGGATTGTTTATCTTCAATGATCTCACCTTTGAAAAACTTCATAGCGCCAAGGAACAAATGGTTTTCCAGAAGGATCCCTGGGTAAAATACTACCGTAACAGAAGGTAGAAATAGTGGAGGATTTACACATAAGAAGTAGACGCAAAACTGCAAAAGAAATTGTTTTTCTTCTTGGATCAAAGATCGCCAAAATCTCACAGAAATTAAGTAAAAAACAAGAAGAAATAAGATCAACAGAACAAACGCTATTGACAAACAAACAATAGCTTCATCAAAAAGTCACCACAAGAACTAACCAGCCAAATGCGACTGTTTTTGTTTGGGTATTAAAACTTACGTCAAACCAACCGAGAACTCGAGAAAAGTTATTTTCTTTTATGTCTGCGTATGATCTATTCCAGGATTCGATGTCCCATTCCTTTTGATCCCCCTACATGTATCATGGGAGGGGTTGGGATTACCAAAGTCAGACAGATTGCAGGGAAGATTTTGTCCTCTTTCATCCGTCGTGATATCGCTGAAAGATTGTGGAAGTTTTGTAATGCCTTGTGAAACCCTCTCCGTATCATTCAAAAGCATTCAATGAAACACGGAGTGATAGTGTGAAATATAATTCGGTCAAGTAGCAGCAGCAATATCGATAGTGTAAGTTGTAATTCAATTACACAGCAAGTCATATTGCTATGCACTGCTTTAATTTTAGTGAGGGTCGAATTATAATTGTTTGACCTCTTATGTAACAGGTTATTTAAACTGACATATGCTTATATAACACACAGTTCCTTTAACCATGCTCTGTTTTTTTTTATTATTATTATTAATTGGATATATATACATGTATATGTGTTCTTAACCTCATGTTGTAATATTTTTTTTATGTATTTCTGAACATCGATAATACAATTTTAAACGCTTAAAATCTTACTGTTGCCCCCCCTCTCTCTCTCTCTCTCTCTCTCTCAGAATTTATATATTATCTAAATGTGTTCCTCTATTTACAAAACAATGCAAACAAGTTTCAAAAAACATGTTAGATATAACATTATTCAATCTAAACTTTGTATTACTTGAACAAATTCAGTGCTTGAACTTGATGCTGTTCAACAAAATATCGGATACACTACAGAAACAATCGAGTTCATCCTTAAACGACTTTACCGTGGGCCAGGTATGTAAAGGGAGCGATTTCCCCCAACGAAATTTTGTAATTTTTCTTTGTTCCAATGACAAAATTCCTATCAAGTATATGTGTGCGGCAAACTGAACGGTTTTCCACAGGCTACGGACCTGAGCTACACATTATGTTATCTCAAGTAAACACAAGGAGATAACTTAGCTTGTAGTTAGAAAATAGAAAACAAGAGTTAAATCGTGAGGCAAAAGACTTAATACTTAACAAATATTAATAATATTAGCAGTAATTTATTATTATTTGGGGATCCAGAGAGGACTCAGGACTCGAATG
>JAUMGZ010207389.1:0-12155 GCA_032359645.1 Pododesmus macrochisma | reverse complement strand
TTGAAAGACACGTTGATATTTTGTGTTCTTCAGTTAGTTGGGACCTCATTCTTGAACTTGAGATGGTAATAGGTTCAATTAAAGCGAGGATGTGATTAGTATAGTGCAAATTGCTAACATGGTCTCATTTAATACATATGTGTATACAAAAAGTCTACAGATTTTGAGAAATGAGCATTTTCTGTCGTTTGATGTGTCCATAATCTTGACCTGTGACCTTGAAACTTTGCCGAAATATTCTTTTTCGAATTTCTTACAACTTTGTAATGTACATAGGTATACAAAAAGTCTACCATTTCTAAGGTAATTGGCAATAACTTTTTTTGGAAAAACAGATTTTCAAAATGGTCGCCAGTGGCCGTCTTAAATGTCTGACCAGTCTGAAAAATAACACTTTTTCAGGACAGTATACTGAACACTTCTGTGAAGTTTTAATGAAATCCCTTCGGTAGAACTGGAGTTTAAGTTCAAAATAGAACTGAAGGATCCGAAAAATAACAACACTTGGTCAGGAAAACAGACGCACTAAGGTGAGAAAATTCTAGATCAAATGCTATTTGGCACCGATAATATTGTGGATTTATGATTCAAAACTAATTTCTGACCTCATTCTGTTAGAAACCACTTATCTCACTTGTATATACCGGTATAATATACTGTTAAAAGAGTTTTTAAGCTTCACTAACCCAGTCTCCATAAGTCTGAATTTATTCTACTTGAACTTTTGAATTGAAAGCCAAAGTTTCTCTTCCCCTTTTGAAACTGTGAGTGACAAGAAGTTGTGGATCAAGACATTTCCGAGAGTATAACCTCCTTAAAAAAAGATTCAAATTCCGAAAATAAATTATGGTAACATACGCCTGTCTTTGAGTCGGCGGAAGGGTTGAGCTAAAGAAGGGGCTGGAATAACTTGATACATATGTAAGATTGTCATAGGCTTCAAATGGGCATAAAGGGGATTCTGAGGTTGAGGGAGATCACGTAGACTACTGACTACTGATAATGGGGTAATACGACAGATGGCACCACCAATCATCAGGTGGAAGGACTAGTAGTATGACCAATCATTATTAGACTACTTGACCTGTGATTGGGGTTTAACGTCTAATAGGCTCACTGGACCGGTCCTCCAACACTTTTACCATAAAATTTAGCTCATGCACCACAAACGTAACCAAAGATAGAAAATTTCTTCATAATATTTGAGAGGCATCTTTACGACAATCTCTGGGACAGGTTTTGATCATGTGACCTGGATAGCTATTCTTGGCGGGAGCTTTGTATCATGTGAGGTTTTCCACTTATTTTTAGCAGTTTGCAGACCAGTCCTCGAACACCAGCTTTTAATTAAAAGACAGGCACAAACATTTCAAAAATTTGAATGACAGTATTCAGAAAGAACTATATATCAAAAAGATACTACTACATATGACATTTGTTGTTTAAAATACATTTTAAATGTACCGTTTCAACTGTCAACTGGACTGCCATTACACATGCAAAATCTAGGTCAAACCATCGTTTCCAAGAAAAGCCTACTATAATTTCCAAAAATGGAGATGGGAGGAGTTTATTTGTATACGAGGTCAAAGGTAACAGTGAGGTCTCGCAGTCACACAAAAATGATGTGTCAATGTTGGCTACAACAGTGAGAACCAGCAGGGTGTTCGAGCACTGGTCTGGTGAGTCTAGCACTAACGGCTCTTATACAATGAGTTCTGTTACGTGCCTGAGAGACACATGCACAGGACCGCCATTTTCGAGTCCCCATACGATGGACCATCTTGATATGAGTTGCCGGTTAAGTGTCTTGCTCTAGTAAACACCTGGCAGTGCCTGACCTGCGCCGCGAACTCCCAACCTCTCACATTAGAGAGATTAGAAATCTGCATGCTAACCACTACACCACTGAGACCGTGTTATGTTCTACTTTTATACAGTAGATCTACTAGAACAATCTTGTGTGGTGTAAAATTACAACTAAATTTACCATAGTAGCTCAACAGACTCGATACAAATATTCACAATTTCGCTAGACCTATATATATGGAGAAGGTTTTTTGCCAGGAGTCAGTATGAGCAAAAACTTGACCATTTCCTAATAAGAGATTGACATTACATGTAGTTTTACGATATAATTCTTATAAATTCCCAATTTCAATTGGCAATACTATTGTTATCCAAGTAAATTTAACTTTAAGATATACATGTATTTGCCTCCTTTATGACAAAATGTATAGAGTTGTTGCACGTGAAGTCACCGGTCTGCCATGTTGGAGGGCAAGCTTAGATGCTGTTATAATATAATATTTATGGAAAAATAGGGTGTAGAAAATGTGTGATAAATCCGTTATGTATGCACAGAATTTCATGAAATTAATATATTTTGAAAGATTAAAGAAAAAGTATTTTATTTGTATTTGAATTTGTAGCGACTGTGTGAATATGGCCAATTTAGTAAGATTATATAGTCAACACTCGTCAGTTGCCCTCCAAACAGGTAAATGTTGGCCAGCAGCCCTTTAAAATCACCAGTTTTGAGTGACCATGCATAGCCTCTATTAGATAAAACGTTGATGGAACAACTTCTTTTCAAAACCACCCTTTCTGAATTGTTTGTATATGTAGTATCCAGAAGTTGCAATTGTATGTTTGAGAAAATGTTACCAATATTTCTCTCTTTTAAAATATAAATAAATATTCCCAATATATTTTACCACAGTGGCCTTTAATAAAAATAGCCAGCAAAAGACCCTGCTATAGCTTTTCCTAGCGAGATGTCACTATTAGAAAAGGGTTTTTTCTTTTATTTTATAAGCTGTATTTTGTATATCATCAAATATTCTATGCTTCAGTTAAAATGCAGCTTCCTTGTTTTCTCATTGCTGACAATGTATTGATGTGTTGGTTTTGAAGCTAGGTCTTTGCTGTCTAAAAATGTTTTGTATATACATGACATATGTCATATATAATTATATACATTCAGACTTATGTTATGCATACTTATGTTCCATTGTTTCAGTGGTTTCATCTTTTGTCCTTCAGATTTAGTTATATAGGATAACACATAATAATGTGGAAAGCACAGGCTGGACAGAATATTAAGGTGGGAGCACCACCGACTACAGACGATGATGATTGGGAGACAGATCCAGACTTTGTTGTGAGTATCTCTAAATAGATATTAATAGTACTAATAAATTTGTCAATGCTTGCTAAACAATTAAATAAGGCAATTGGTAGGTAATTTTTGTTCTTTTGTGTTTTCACACACACACAAACATGCACGTACACCCACACATGTACACACACACTGCAAATGTATATCTGTTTTGATTTCTAATAAAATTATTTCATCTAAAATGCATCATTGCTAGTTTAACATAGTGTACATGTGCAACCTATCAATTACAGTTCATGATCACTAGCTATAAAATGCAGTATAAATATGATAACCTGCATCACTCACACATACATGTATCTAAAAAAAAATTATACAAATCATATGTAACTTTACTTTATAAAATTAGGAATAAAAACAACTTATTTAGATTCAAAAAGTATTGGAAATGTTCATTATCTACATGTACATGTACACACATGAAGTGTACAAAGACTAGTTTGTAATTTATATCTACATGTACATGTACACACATGAAGTGTAGAAAGACTAGTTTGTAAGATTATGCTTGTTTTGTTAATTTACAGAATGATGTAAGTGAAGAGGAACAAAGATGGGGGGCCAAAACTGTTGAAGGGTCTGGTCATCAGTCCTCCCTTAAGTAAGTATTACTAACAGTGATGGAGGAGGGGGGGGTAAAACTGTTGAAGGGTCTGGTCATCAGTCCTCAAGTATTCAAGTGCCCAAGTTCTAACACAAACTGGTAGACATGAGTAAGTATTCTGGAAACATTTAATTCTTATTGCTCATTTAATCCAAACAACCTCAGTTCTAACATTTGCTCACAGACAGGTTGAAGGGGGTAGATGTCATACAAAGATTGGCACATAGTTCCAAGGGATGCTAATTAAGCTGGTGGTTCCATGTTCATTGATTTAACCTTTGACACATGTACAAATGTAATTTTTCATTCAGTTCTATATTTTTATCCTTATTCTGACATCTGTGAGGGACTAAAGTGAAGATTGGGGGATACAGCAAATGGACCTGTCAGACTGCAGCAAAGCTGTTGCATGTTCCTGTATAATTACATAAGATTTATACTATCTCGTATAATTTTCAGTACGTTGTAACACAACATGTTTATATTTGTTCAGGATGGATGATTTGCGAACAGGAGTGGTCACAGATTACACCAAAACAAAACAGAGCGAGTTTGAAGCAGGCCCAAAATCTTCTTATGGTTATGGAGGAAAATTTGGTGTTCAGAAAGATAGAATGGATAAAGTTAGTATATTTTAAGATACCAGTATTATCAATGTAATAGAGGTGGATAAATATAACTGACTCTGTCTGGATTCAAACCTGAGACCAATAGATTAGGAGTCAAACACTCAACCAATTAAGCTAAAGGATTAAACCTATAGCCCAAATCGTTGTAGTATTGATAGCATTGGTGACATAAACATTAAAATCTGCATACAGTATTATTTATTAGGAACAAAAGCTGATTTGAGTTCCAGTGCAGGGAATATTGACATATATAATGATACCCCAATCTGTTCACAATATTCTTACACTGAGCTACTGGTTCTTGTGTAATCATTTTATTAACGGCAATCATATGCATGAGGCCAAGTGTCGAGCACATGCAGAGAGCAGTTTATACACATGATACAAGAATGATTAACAAGAACAATGATGAGCTCTGGTGAAGCAGTGTGGTACCTGCAATCAGACTGTCTGATTCAGACACCAGTGATGCTTCATTCTCTAGTCTGTAGTTTGTATTATGTGCAATTCGATTGTTATTATAAGCTGGAAGTGATTCTAAAACAGCCAACATCAGGGTCATAGCCTTGGGAAAATCAAGGGGGTGGGGCAAAATTGCAAAATTTCAGGTGAGTATTTGGTACCCCCACAGATTATGACCCTGAATAGAAACTGTAGCATTATTTATATATGTCAGGAAATATTCTTTTTAAATTTGAAGACCTAGGTTGATTATCTATTAAATCATTTTCTCCTAAAAATGATTTTGTGATGTTTTCAAAGAGGTCTCGACTCTTTTTGTATAGGTTGCCGTGGGAAATGAATATACAGCAGATCTTGCCAAACACAGCAGTCAGACAGACACATCTAAAGGTTTTGGTGGAAAGTATGGTGTTGATGATAGAAAAGACAAGGTGACTATTTATTACTTTATTACTGTTAAATCATCGTAAAGTGATAACAAATTCTTCTGATGTCATGCATGATTGAATTACCATGATAATGTTGAACACAGAAAGGGTTCATTGTTTGAACTCAGGGTTACCACTCTTATTCTTATTGTCAATTGTTAAGGACACCCTATCTTATACATTAATTGTCCTGTCTTCACCTGAGAGAACATTTGCTTCCTGTAAAGCAGAATTACACATCTAGTGTTTTACTTTGTCTCTAATAAATAATCAGGATCAAGAGTAGTTTAATCATCTTGCAATTTATAATTGTATAATTTTCAACTTTTGGTTTGTTAGGAGCTTGAACCAGTTGAAAGAGCTTTAATGTACAGTTTATCTACAGAAAATATTTCAAATTGTACAAATGTTGTTGGTTGTTTGTCCATTCTCCAATTCAGTATTAGGAAAGGAGTTTAAGTAATCTTAGAACCTCTATGATTTCAACTGACTTTTCTCCAAGGTAGCATTGTTGTTGTTTCATTCATATTAAATACATGCATCTGGAATGTGAAGTAGTTTGGAGAAGTACAGTGTTTTGACTTAAATCAATTTTAACTTGACAACAGGTTTGTATACTTAAGTTCCCATGATTTTGATTAATTAGGTGAAAGTTTGGAGAAAATTACAATGTTTTCTTTTTGCTAAAAGATTTCTTTAATGAATGATTTTACCTTATAGTCAGCTGTTGGATATGATTATACTGCAAAAACAGAGAAACATGCATCTCAAAAAGGTATATAACTATGTTACTAATACATGTCACAATAAAGATTCATAAGCATAAAATTCATATAATTAACGAACATCTCAAAGAGGTTGTTGGTTAAAATTCAAAAAAAGTATGTTGGTAACATACATCTCAAAGAGGTTGTATGCATTAAATTCAACTACAGGTATGTTGATAATGTGCATGTCAAATAGGTCTGTTAGTATAAAATTCACAAAAAATGTTTGTCATCAATTCAACTGTCAACTAGGTTTGTTAGTGTTAAATTTTCAATAAGGTTAATGCCAAAAAGAAATTTCAAATTTGTCCATTTTACTGACTTTTGGATATTTTTCAGATTATTCGACTGGTTTTGGTGGGAAGTATGGTGTGCAGACAGACAGGGTTGACAAGTCAGCAGTAGGATATGATCATAAAGAAAATGTTTCCAAACATGAGTCTCAGAAAGGTAAATATAAACAATGTTATTACATCTGTACACAGCTTGTATACAATTCAACAAAAACCCTTGACATTGATATTCTAAAACTTATTGTTTACTAAACAATACTTTCCAGAAAATTAGAAAACAATTTGCACTCAGTTGCTCTTTATAGGTTTTGGTTAAACAAATAAAATTCCATAGTGAATATTAAAGAGATATGAGCAAGCTTTGTTTCTAGGATTATATAGAATATTTTTTTTAGATAGGTATTATCATGATTGGTCTTTTCTTACTGTCTGCTAGACTAGTACACAGCATGTTTTTCCTTTTTGTACAGAACGGCACCTCTATAGTACCCATAACGTATGAAGTCACTGAAGATTCTTTTTTTCGTCAATGTGTCTGCAGTGTAATATTTTAGTGAGACAGCACTATAAATTCTTCATCAGTGTGCACTGTTACAAGCAGACAATGTTTCGATTTGACCTATACATGAGTTTAAGGGATTTTAAACCCCAATAAAACAAACAGACAATATTTTTTTCCATATAATTATACATTGACATATTGGCCTTGTACAAAATTTGTAAAAGACATGGATAGTAGATGTGCAACAGGCAACATGTATAGATTTGTTCATACTGGGACATTTGCACATACCATGAAGTGGTTAACTTGTTTGTAAACCGAATGTTAACATTGTAATTTTGCTTGGTGCCATTAAATTGAATATTATATTGTTGCAGATTACTCCAAGGGATTTGGTGGTAAATATGGCGTACAGAAAGATAACATGGATAAGTCTGCAGTAGGCTATGAACACCAGGAAAAACTGGAGAAGCACGAGTCACAGAAAGGTTAAAGTTGTCTTTTATTTATTTAATTTCAACTTGTTTATAGCTATTTTAGTTAAAACAATGATAGCAAACTTAAAATGATGTTTTTCTTCTTCTGCAAATGCATGTTCATATAGTTTTGTTTTTATATAATGTTTCAGTTGGAAATGTATGAATCTAAATGTGTTTGTTTAAAAATTTAGATAAAAAAAGAATTCTTATTCTGTTTGCAGGCATTATCATTTGTGTATAAAAAATACAATAACCTTGATTTTACAAAATATTATTCTGATTTGTATAATACTGTGTGGTAAGAATAGCCTACTCTGTAATAAACAAAAGAAGATATTCAAATTGTAGATTTTACCTGCATGTAGGGGACTTTAATGGATTTTGTTTACTTAGATCCTAAATCTATCTGTGATAACCTAATTAGTATAGACTCACTGTAACATAATTGTTTACAGCTGTGTAACATACTAGTAATTTAACTCTTTTAATATTCATTTTTACAGATTATTCCAAAGGTTTTGGAGGTAAATTTGGTGTACAGAAGGAAGCCATGGACAAATCTGCTGTTGGTTATGAGCATCAAGAAAAAATAGAAAAACATGAATCCCAAAAAGGTTTAATGAATTTAATTTCTGCTGAATCATTTAAATTTACATTTGGTATATTATAACTATTTATCCTTTTTATCCATGTATATCTTTTAAGTCCTCTACACATATTTGAACAATTCAACAGGTGAACAATTCCTTACTTTTTATTTTCAGTTGGAGTGTAAATAAACTCTGTTGCATTTTCAGTTTCATCAATTATTTCTTTCATGTATGTACTTTCTGATGTGTATAATCCCAAACCAACACGAATCAGTTGTTTGTTTCTCAGACCTGCTGCATCTGTTTTTATGTCCCACATTTCCTGATTTTATTTTGAAAATTATAAAGATATATTTTTTTCTTAAATGGCTGATTTTATTTTGAAAATTATAAAGATATATTTTTTTCTTAAATGTGGAGTTTCTAGGTCTTGTTTGATTTTTTAGTTTCACAGAACCATTTTCATCAAAATGGTGTCAATTAGTGTAGAAGTTGAACCCTGTTTGATAAATGTTTTGTTGGAAGCTATCTTGATCAAAACTGCTTTGTGAAACTTTTGGAAAATAAGTATTAATTAAAAAAAAAATGTTCCTGTCTATTGGTTTTTGAAAGGAATCATTTTTGTAAAATAACCTGCCTCCCTCACATCTTAAAAAATGCCCTGAGGAATTGACATGGTGTCCCTAAGATAAAGAACTGCCTCTTACAACAGCCCCACCACCTTCCCCCTTGTTTTTATTTGTGAAACATATTTTGTTTTTACCCCCGCAACGAAGTTAGGGGGGTATACTGGAATCACTCTGTCTGGATGTCTGTTGTCCGCAGTAACTTGTCTGGAAAACTCCTTCTTAACTAAAAGGTGGATTTCATTGAAACTTTGCATAAATGATCGGTATCTTATGTAGTTGTGCATCGACATTTAAATTTGGGATTTTGGCCCTTTTTGATGGAGTTATGTCCCTTTGTTCGAAATACTTGTTCGTGCATCTCCTCCTTAACTAACAGGTGGATTTCATTGAAACTTTGCATGAATGATCGGTATCTTTGTCACTATACACTATGTACATATGTATATCCATGATATAAAAGCTATATGATTGTATCAAGTTAGTCAATATTATTCAACTTTGCATAATCTTATCTTTTAAATCATATTTGCACACTTTAAATCATTCATGCATGTGCCCTATATACTTCTTTCTTGGCCAGATTATTCCAAAGGTTTTGGAGGTAAATTTGGTGTACAGAAGGAAGCCATGGACAAATCTGCTGTTGGTTATGAGCATCAAGAAAAACTAGAAAAACACGAATCCCAGAAAGGTTTAAGAAAATTTCAATTTTTTGTTACATTAGATAAATTTTCTGCTAGATTATATACATTGACATTTGATACACTTTAACTATTCATCCTTTTTATTTATGTATTTCCAATAATTCCTTAACACGTTTGAACATTTCAAGAGGTGAATGATTTACCTTTTTTCCGTTTCTCAGTTTCATCAATTATGAATTTCATGGACATGCTTTCTGATGTTTGTAATCTAAAACCAAAAATGAATTAGTAGTTATTTTCTCAGGCCTGCTATACCTGTTTCATGTCCCACATTTTTAATTGATATACATGTACTCTACAAACTCTGAACTTTGCACGATGTTATTTATGAAGCTATACGTGTATTTATCACTTCAAATCATATATGCATGTGTACTTCTTTCTTGGTCAGATTACTCACAAGGTTTCGGGGGTAAATATGGGGTGCAGAAGGATGCAATGGACAAGTCTGCTGTAGGCTACGAACACCGAGAAAACGTTGAAAAGCATGAATCACAAAAAGGTACGGTGTATGATATAACGTGGTGATTGAGAAACTGAGTACATACACGTACAAGTATTTAAACTTAAGAGTCAATTGAATGCAGGTAAATATGCAGGCTGTCACAGTTTTTTATATACAGCAAAATCCATTACAGAGTCAGTTAAAGAAATTGTAATTCTAATTTGTAATAATTTCTCATGTTAATTTAACCTCAAGCTAGACCAACAGATGTTGAAACACTAGCGTTGTTTCTCTGGAACGTATAGATCTTATATTTGCATTTAAATGTACACTATTAATATTCTGAAGTGGCTGGGTATCATCTTGTTACCAAAAAGGAGGAAGGTCTTAACCTTTTTAATGAAAATTGGTGTGCTCTCAAAAATCTCTTTTAAAATGTAACATTATTTTATATTATGAAAGGGGAGATAAGTGCTATATAAAAGATAATTTGAAAAATGAATTAAACCTTATGCATATTTATACATGAAATAATTCATTATTGATAAGGGAGACCACTCTAAGTAAATTTTTATTGATGTTTTTATTTGATATAATTTTGATTGAATATTGTTGGCTAATAGATTATAATCGAGGTTTTGGAGGGAAGTTTGGAGTAGATAAAACAAATCAAGATAAAATGGCTGTAGGATGGGAATATGATGGGAAAACAGACAAACATTCATCACAGATCGGTACAGTAAACAGGAACAGCATGACGTGTGATGTCAATCGTTATTGTTTGCATACATAAATGTTGTCACTGTAAGACACTCACAATATTATATTGTGCCACTTAACAAAAATAACCCCAGAAAAAATCAAATTCTTACAAGAAAATCCCCTGTGTATTTTACCCTCTGACTTTAATCCAATCAAGAACGGCATAATGTGTGATATCAATTGATGTTGTCTGCTTACTTAGATGTTGTCGTTGTAAGACTGTTTCAAAATTATCAAGGGCCACTTAATAAAAATGACCAATAAATCCCAATTAATTTTTTATAACAAAATTCATCCAAAGAAATATCAGTTGAAATTTACTTTTATTGATGTTTTTCATGTGCTACTATGATACACCATTAGTGATACATTCTGTTGTGTATATATATCTAACTAACAGTCATACCAGCCAATCTCGAAATAAATTAGGATTAAAGCAGGTCACAGATAAATGATGCATAGATATGCACTACTTGGTGTATAATTTTCCATATGTGTTGCTTGCACGTTGTGTTATTCATCATATATACACAATTCTTATACAAACAATATCAAAGTACAATAAAAGATGTGATATTGTTTGGTTTGTTTTGGTGTATGCTGGTCGTTAATTTTAAAGTTTCTGAAAATACCTGTAATAGAAACAGTTTCCATGAGATAGCTAAAAGGCATTAACTGAAAAAAAAAACTTGCTATTGCTATTTGAAGTGTTGTTCTAAAAAAAAAAATTTCAAAAGGAATATAATATTATGTTTCTGGTTTCTGTCTCTTCCTGTCATCTCATTAGCATGTGTGGCTCTTATAGAATGAGTTCTTAAATGTGCTTGATAGACATGGGCTGGCCATTTTCGAGTTCTCCTCTGATGGACCATCTTGATATGAGATGAGGGTTGAGTTTTGCTTTAGTACACACTTGACAGTGCCTTGAGTGAGACTCAAATTTTGCCCTGTTGCTTCTGACATGTCTTGAATCCTGCATGTTACCCAATGTGCTACAGTAGATGAAATATTTTGTGTGTAACTGTTTAAACTGTAGAGAAGCTAATATACTGCACATTCCATTGTCTTTGTGTGGTTTTATTTTCACCATTTTTCATGGTAGAACAAAGTCTGTTAATGATACGTCCAAGGGAAAACAATATATGAAGTAATATAACATCTTGACAATTCCAAACTCCTCTTATTTAATCCCAGGGACATGTATAGTTTGGCTCATAAAAGTTTTTTACCATCAAGACTTGATTTTCAGTGCAGAACAGCAGTTCATGGACGTGCACAAGTCAGTTTAATAAATAAATTTTCCTGGGCCCAAAAACACACATGCACATGTGAAATGATTGATATCCAGAGTTTGATAAACTTGAAATTGCTAACCATAAAAAAAACAGGGCAATACCAGTAAAAATTGTGAATTGTGAAGGGAGATAACTCTAAAGAATAATTTGAATGCATTTTGTAAAGGAAAGTAAATGGACAATTATCATGCATTGCATCTTTTGTGTTATATTTAATATCACCTTATATGTAGATAAAATGAGATTCATATTATGTTCACCAACATTTTCACTATAGGTCATTGTATTTTATACAAAACTAACGTGACTGACTTTTTAGTCCATCTGGACCAAAGGTCCAAGGTGGACTTTTCTCATACAAATCCCGTCCGTCGTCCGTCGTCCG
>JAUMGZ010207378.1:0-12155 GCA_032359645.1 Pododesmus macrochisma | reverse complement strand
CTTAGACCTCCTACTAAAAATCGACACGAATGGTACCTTTTTCACTAAACTTTATGACAACCGTGACAACTTCAGTTTTCCCATAGTCAACTTCCAATTCTTAGCCAGCAACATATATACCCACCTCACCTGCTTATGGAGTTTTATGTATAACAGCTAACTCGTTATTCAAGAGTGTGCTCTCGCTACCAAGACTTTTTCACTAGCAGATTGCTGTTTAATGTATACCCTGCTTCAATGACCGTGTTTATAACGGAAAACTTTCATTTTCACTTTATAAGATTCAACATACACTGAATTCATTATGCATCAACACTCTACAAAATTTACGCTCTGAAGTTAGAAAGAGGAACATTGTTTTCAATTCATTTGGTGATGACAATACAACAAAATAAGGATCAGTCTGTTTTGCAAAATCTAAAATGGCTACAAACGTATTCAAACAAGATCGGGTTGACAAAAAGCACGTTTCATATTGTCACTTTTTTGTTTTTGTTTTGTTTCAATAAACAGTTACATCTATCAATTAAAGTTATGTTGCCATTCTTGCAGATTCTAGATAACTACGAATACAATTTAAAAAATAACATCTTTTTGATTTTTTCAATGTGTTTAAATGGCGTTATTTAGTTTAATGTACATTTTTATTTGTTATATGTTTTGTGTATGTATGTGTACGTGTAACATGTACAACTGGAATAAAAATTAACAAACAAAAAAAACACGTTTCCTTCTGTGTGTTTGATTGCATTAAATCATATTCGGAATATTGAAAGTTGATTTGATATTTCATTAGTTTTTTACAAAGTGTATCAGTAATATTTACGTACAATTGTGATTAAGTTTTTTTCAAACGATTATTTTTGTCAAATTGCAGCATTTGTGAATTATAAATTTCAGTAAAAAGTTTCTACAAGGAAATTGTTTTGTGTTTATGATTGAGAAAACTTCTTTGACAGGTCATGAAATTATCTCAATAAAACTAAATTGGAGAAAAATATTAGTTTTAAAAAAAACAAATATCAATGTTTGGAGACTTTGAAGATACTGATGTCAAATTACAGAATCTTGTGACCATTTCGAAAGATAGGAATAAACAAAGACAGAGCATTTAGAAATTCATAAAGTTAATAGAAGAACTAAAAAAATATTTACATTGAAAAAATGCACGAAAGATGAAAATATTTAAATTTTATTTAATAGAAAGGGGCGTGAATTCTTTAACTAAAGTACCGAGCACATTACAGAATCAAAGGTTTAATGAATTTTCGAAAAGGTAATAAGACTAAAAAGGGAGCATTCATATGTATATATACAAAAATGCCAATGGCTTTCTAAGTGTATACTCGATTACCTTGAGAAAACACTTAATAAGGGTGTAACCGCTTTTCACATGCCATGACTTCCGTGTAATGTATGTAAACAAGACTCATACTGACCAATCAGAGTATACAATAACACGGACCAATGTTACAGCACAGGATAATTTCACGACAAATATCTTAACGAAACTGTTTTATGATATTTTAAGCACGACTAGGTTTTAAGCTCTTCAAATTTCACTCATTTACTGATGTGCACCTCAGTAGCTATTTTTACAACCGTGTTTATAATACACACCTTTCTTACATAAAAGTATTAAAAAAAGAAAAATATGTATAATTCTATAAACAAAACAATTTCTGCCGCACACATATCTTTGCTAATTTGCCAGGAATTTTGTCATAGAAAAAAGAAAAAGTTTATAATTTCTGGGGAGGCTAAGACCCTGATACTAGATCTATATTATTTATTAAAGTAACACATATGTTGTGTCAGGTACTAGAACTACTTATGTTGTGTCAGGTACTAGAGCTACTTCTGTTGTGTCAGGTTCTAGAGCTACTTATGTTGTGTCAGGTACTATAGCTACTTATGTTGTGTCAGGTACTATAGCTACTTATGTTGTGTCAGGTACTAGAGCTACTTATGTTGTGTCAGGTACTATAGCTACTTATGTTGTGTCAGGCACTGTAGCTATTTATGATGTGTCAAGTACTATAGCTACTTATGTTGTGTCAGGTACTATAGCTACTTATGTTGTGTCAGGTACTAGAGAATAAAGAATACTTTTCTCTTAGGATCTATATAGCTTTTTAATAGAAGTTCGTGATTTTTCCGTCTTTAGTTAATAAATGTATATTTGGTTATTTTTTCTTTGTGCGTCCAACGTATATCTTTTGTTTTACCGTATCCATGGACTTACGGCTTTTGAATATCGTCTTGGTTTTTCGTATTAACTTCTTTTACATCACTCTTGGGAGGTTGGTTATACATGTACATATAGAGTAGTCTCTGAAGGACGTGTTGATTTTTGACCTCTACTTTACAACCTGTCAGACTTGTTGGCTCCTACCTTGAACATACTCAGGCCAGTATAATTCGGTTATAATGTGTCTGTGTTAATTGAAATAACCAACATATCTGAATTAGAAATAAAAATATCTTTAAAGGTAATAAATATGTATAAATTACTATACATGTATATCTATATTCATAACGAAGTTATCTCTCTGATTAAATGATAAGTTTGCTTGTTATACAGTTAGTTGTCAATTACAGATTGCGCTCCATTAAACAAATCTTTAAACTACCGAAATAGGTAAACCTCGCAGAATCTTTGGAACACTAATGTTATAAAAAAGTTTATTGTGAATTTCTAATGAATTTGTATTTTTACGCTGATTATTGCGCTGCCTGTGCTTGAAATCGTATCATGGTAGGGAGGTTTGAAAGTATACATGACCTGTAAAGCCATGCTGACTGAAGTTCGTGTTCCTTATAGGGTCATCAAGGTCAGACAGGTTAAAGGTTAGACCAGACAAAGAATATCCTTCGGAGGTGTCATTACAATGGCGGTCCCGTGAACAGGTAGTTAAAGACCCTAACACGACAAAGATTTTAATGTAAAGTAAGAGTAGAGGGTATACTCGTTGTATGGGTTCACCCACATTCTACTAAACATCGTTCCTATGGCTTTATGTGTCTGGTCCTGATGCCACCATCACAAGGTTCTTCTTCGTTGGTCTGTCCTCCTCGAAATACCAGTAAAAGTTTCTTGGTGTTAAACCTTCATAAAACCTACATAAACATATTTTGCAAATGAATTATTTTCTCTATATGACCTGATTGGCAAATCGATATGGGACAGGTCTTCAGAAGCTTTCGCACAACCTTGTCTTCTCATCTCCCATTTTTGTTTCTTATAGTCTGTTATTCGGAAGGCCTCTTGTTTTTACTCTGTTTTCGTTTTTTCTTTGCAATCATTTACTTTCGTGTACACTTAAAATACAAAATTGCAATCTGAAACATGCCTCCGATAAATATGATATTTATAAGAGAAAAGAGCCAATACTCTGTGTGAGACAACCCCGTCCCGAACTCCAGATCTTGCTCGAAGCTGCTGTCTTTAATGGACGCTATAGAGAAATTTAATTTAGAATAGACAAGACTTCGATAAATCAAAGCTACAGTTGTTTCATGAGTGCATCTCTTGATTCATAGATCGTTTTGTCTAAAATGTTCATGGTTTCATATTTCTTCTCCAAGCGACTACATTTAATTGAGAAATTAAGATTGCGTTATTCTTACCCCACCATTCAACCTAGTGAAATGAAACTCCCTATGCTTAGTTTTAAGCTTTAACAATGCATCGCTTGTTCCCGTTTTGACGTTTGTTGGTATTCTCTTTCCATCTGAAACGTAACAAATATACAACAAACAACAATAACAACAACAATGGTACTTCAAAGGGTTTACAACATTTGGGATTTATACAGTTGTGTTGTGCTTATACTTTTGGTGAATGTTCATTTCTTTTACCCCACTGCATATTTTGATTGTTTAAGCTTAAATATGATTGTCAAGACCTTTGATTATGTTTAGGATATACATTATTTCGGGAGTGAAGGACATTTGCTCCAACAGTTTGTGTAGATATTAGCTACAGCTATCAACATTTACAAGTTAGGATAACATTTGAAACAAAACATACAGAACCAGGTGGTAAAAGTTGACAGAATTGGAGCAGGCCAGGGAACTTAAAAAAATAATTCTATCGAGCATACTGTCAAGATATCTTTTGATCATATTGTCTACTGATCGTTATATTTTGTCATGTATAGCGCATTGATTCAGTCAATAAGAATATACATAAGAAATGTGTCTGAATTCATTAATGTTTAAGTCATTTGTTTATTTTGGTTTCAGTTGTTTATGTTATGACGAGTCACGCGCTTAAACATCTAAATGCGAGACACATTTTCTTTAATTCATATGTTAAGTAACAACAATCAAGAAATGTTATGCTTCATAAAACACACTCCCTTTATGGTCTGGTATTTGGTATATTAACTTTTCAAAGGATAAATGCACGCATAAAACTAGATAAAGCAATCAAGAAAATACGAAGATTTCATTGGTTCTGATTTAATATATTTCTTCCGTTTACTATCACGGTCCAACGACTCTTTAATCGTGTCACGCGTTTTGAAAACGCGGCCATTTTGTGTCCGGGTATCTAAATGTATAAATACGACCATGAAGTTCCTCGGTTAAATCTGCTTGCAAGCTAAGCGACGAACACATATAGAACATTCAAAAGATGGCGGTAAGTTGGATTTTTCTCATTTTTTATATTTTATCTGAATCTGCAGTTGTACATGTAAACTACATTGCATATTTTCTTTTATTAAGTTTCATACGAAAACTTAATGATGATATTTAAATCTTGGTTTTCTTAATAATAATTTTTGTTACTGTTTTTGTGTCTAGTGAAGACTTTATCAAAACAATAACACGATGAAAATCGTTAAAAGCTTTTAAAATATACTTTAAAAAAACATTCTTTGATGATTTGTTAATCCTGTATTTTACCTATATATAAGATACAAATAGGTATTAGAAATGTAAGAACTATGCTATGTCATTGACATTTGATCATTTTTATCCCCAGCCCAAAAAAGTTGGCGGGGGATATACAAACGGATTCCGTCCGTCCGTTAGTCCGGCAATTTTACCACATACGATTTATCGCTTGCTGTTTAAAGACATGTTTTTTAGTTTACTGTAAACTATAAACTTAGAGATACGTGTTTTCATCATGCACATCATGTTCGTAAGTAAATTAACTGTGGTTGTTGTTATATTCTACTTTGAAAATCGCGTAACATAGTTTACACGTTTAAAATCGATCTGCATTTCGTTGACAAACAAGAAGATATTAGGGTTTAATTGATTTTTTGCTTGCTTGTTTAACAGGGGCTTAACGTCACTGCAAGAGTATATCGCAGCTATAAGGGCAAAATAAAAAATAAAAATAAAATCATTTCTTACTAGACAATAAAATCATTTCTGTCATTGATTTGTTGCCATAGCAATAAGGTGTGATTACTCGTGTCCAATTAACATTTGATAAAGAATTGGATCAAGAAATTAAGCAGAAAGTCCGGCATCTCGGAAAAATAATTAGAAAAAAATATAATATTTTGTTGCATTCTATAGAGATTATGTTAGTGCCTATTTGATGAAAAAAAAATAATGCCTTAGCAAATACACATGCACTATGTTCAATGGACATATGTTTTCCACTTTTACATCTATTTTGAAGACTGTGTGTGAATTTCTTCCGAGATTTGTTTGTATGTTTTTTGGTGTTTAGCGTCTATTTATCTCATGTTTAGGTCATATCGAGATGCGCTGCTTGTGACAGTGCACACTTGTGGCGACTTTATAGTGCTGAAATAGCAGGCCGCAGACACATTGACATGACACTTCACTCGGTCACATTATCCTGACAACGAGCCAACTAGTCCTTCTCCTACCCAGCAATGCTGAGTGTTTAGCAGGACGCGAGAAGATTGCCTAATTGTAACGTCTTACGTATTGACGCGAACAGTGTTCGAACCCAAGACCAATCTACCAGCACGAAGGGAACGTCCACACATTTAGGGTACCGTGCTGGTCTTCTCAGATTTGAGATTCTGTGTGATCAAAAATGTGTTTCATTTGTAACACAGCGAACTGTTCACACACGCTAAAAATATATGAATAGAATTCACCAGATAAGTTTACGCCATGAGTATACACGATAACGTTATACATATACAATATAACATCATAATTATACACGAAAATGGTTTCATATCTTTATTTTCATTGGTATGCATAAAGCCATACGCCGGTTTAGACAGATCCAAGCTAAATTAACATTCGCTTTAGTAGATTTAAGTTTACGAAAAATGCAACAATTATCAATAAATGTTTGTTTTTGTCATAATTTGTATTGCTTGAATTCAGAGTTCAGAACGTTACACTTACCCTATCATTGTTACATTGCTTAAATAAGTATAAGCTGAAAACTATTTAAAATATTCGTAAAACTGGGGATTTGCGACGTGTTCTTCAACGCTTAAAGACTTATATTTCTATTCTAGATAAAGATAATTCTCTTTGTGCTACTTGTGGGTGTCACTATCGTCACGTGTCAGGACGGGGTTTGTAGTGATGACAACACAGGAGATGAAAAGCCAGGAACTGGGTTGACTTCAGAAGCATTGAAAACGCTGGAATGGAAAGGGGATATCGCCAGATACAACGAGTAAGAATCTTTTTTTATTTATTATTTGCTTTCGTTGTTTAAATTCAGTAAAGGTGTTATATCTGTTATATTATGCTTACCTAAATTAACCCAATAGCTCTAATTGGTTTCGGACAAATCAGTACAAAATATACATGAAATAGTCTTTGGAAATATACAGACACGGATTACTAGTTCAAAAGTATCTGTAAACAAGAGGCCCATTAAGCCTTAACGTCTTAATAGGCCTAAAAGTACATTTTTGGCATTTGAATACTTTTGACCATAGGGTCACGTTGAACAAACTTGGTTCTCCATGCCCTAAAGTTGCTACACACCAAAGCATTAAGCACTTATGAAGCCATCTACTTTATAAAAGAAGGTTTGAAATTTTGTCAAATTTTCCCCATTTGGGCCCTAAAGCGTCACCTCTTGGGGGCCGCGCCCCATCATTTAAATAAACCTGAACCCCGCCCCCAAGGGATGCCTTCTTTAAGTTTGGATGAAATTGGTCAAGTTGTTTTGGACAAGAAGTTGAAAATGTGAAAAGTTAACATATTTTCTATATATATATATATTTATATATATATATATAGTGTTGAACTTTTACCCACAAATATGTAACCTTTTTGGACACCAGAGTCACGCATTGAACAAATTTGGTTCTCCATACCCTAAAGTTAATATATACCAAAGCATTCCCCTTTTGGCCTCAGTCTTGTTTATTTGAAGATTTTTGAAATTTTGTCCAATTTCGTCCCTTTTGGCCCATAAGTGGCATCCCTGGGGACCGAGCCCCTTTATTAAACATACTTGAGCCCCCCATCTCCTAGGATTGCCTTCTGCCAAGTTTAGATGAAATTGGTTCACTAGTTATGGACAAGAAGTCAAAAATTTGAATAGCTAACATGTTGTTATAGTGTTGAACTTTGACCCCAAAACGCGCAACCCATTTTTGACACCAGCGTCACGCCTTGAACAAACTTGGTTCTCCATACCCTAAAGTTATAACATTCCAAATTATTCTCCTTTGGCCCCCTAGTGGACCCCCTAGGGTCGAGCCCCCTTATTTGAACAAATCTGAATCTCCTTACCCTAGGGATACTTCCTACCAAGTGTGGATACAACTTGTCCAGTGGTTTAGGAGAAAAAGTCGAAAATGTTAACAGTTAATGACGAACGGACGGACGACGGCCAGGATTGGTATGAGAAAAGTCCACTTGGGCCTATGGTCCATTTTGACAAAACTGTGTTGACCCACTATGAACCAACTATAAAGGTATTGTTTTAGGTCATGAATATATTTCTTACCAATTAATCTCAGTTAGATTTATCATGTATTTGAAAGACATAATTCAGCCATAAAAGGAAAACGTGGGACGTATGATAAAAACAAAAGAACACATATACAATTATTAACTGAAAACGAAACATTACGATGGCATTATGAGGAAAGAAACAAAACCATAGGACAGGAAGTGCAGCTGCGGAAGAAACGGGGAAAATAAAGCAATAGGTAAGTGAAGAAAGAAGGACAATCCCATGCATCAGAGTTTCCGCCTACTCTTATATTGAACTTTAAATGGTGATCTTTATCTTGGCGGGGGGTGGGTTAAATCCCTGTACACGGGACCACCAGCTTAGCGTCTCATCCGAAGGACGCGTCGGTTTTTATTTTGTCTCAACCCTTCAGCCCGCCTGACTTTGGTGATCCCATAAGGCCTAGTTTTCCATGTCATCGAGGTTCTAAAATCTCCCTACCACGATAAGACGATAAGACCACGGTGACTGAACACGAGTTTTCCTGTACATAATATACTCCGTGGTAACGTATACAACAGCTCAAACTTCACATATATATTGATTACACTGATATACTTATTTTATGTTTGAAGAATTTTTTATAAAAGTAAATATTGCTCGCTTAATATCTTCGCAGGAATGAAGTTAACAAAACCATAGCAGCAGATGCCACAGCACAAAAGAGCATAGAGGAACTAACAATTGTTCTCGCAAACCAAACCATGTAAGTTTGCATACGGTTTTATCATAACTGAATCATGCAACTGAGATAAAGGTGTGTTGCAAGATAAGCGGTAGGACAGTATGTTTCATTCTATTTTCTTTTTTTCTTTTCTTATACTTCAAAGTCAATGCTCAAAAGAGTTGCGCATTTTCTATAGGAATAAAAGAGTAAAAGCTCCGAAAAATATCAGGAAAAGGGAAACAATACCTTAATTTAGAGGGTCATCTTCCACAAAGTAAATGTCAAACTATTATATATACAATTATAATGTAAAGTGTGTGTGTGTGTGTGTGTGTGTGTGTGTGTGTGTGTGCATTAACTTAAATAAGTTGTAAATCTTTCCGAATATAAAACTTAAAACTTGAAACTTCCTTTACCTAAAAAGGTTAAATCTCATTTTCATTTTAGTGAATTTTATTTAAAAAGAACATTTACAAACACTTTTATTAATAATACGAACTGGTTGTGTACATTATCTTTATTTACTTCCACAGCCCTGTATTGGCTCCTAAAAATGTATGCAAAGCGAAGTATGCGTTGTATAAGATGTCAATATTTCAAACAGTCGACAAACATAATTGCTTTGTGATTAGACCATGGTGGTTTATACAGTGGTACCAGGTCATTTCCTGTAGGTATGTATGACATGTATGGCGTGATTTGCTGTTAATTATATAGCAAAACAAATACTATTTAAAATAGCATATAAACATCGGAATGGTAGAATATTATTTTTCTTGACCTCTGTGCGACAACATCGGAATGGTAGAATATTGTTTTTCTTGACCTCTGTGCGTCAACATCGGAATGGTAGAATATTGTTTTTCTTGACCTCTGTGCGTCAACATCGAAATGGTAGAATATTGCTTTTTCTTGACCTCTGTGCGCCGACATCGGAATGGAAGAATATTGTTTTTCTTGACCTCTGTGCGCCAACACCGGAATGGTAGAAAACTGTTTTTCTTGACCTCTGTGCGTCAACATCGGAATGGTAGAATATTGTTTTTCTTGTTTCACTGTTTACTAACCAATGAGATAATGCATAGTGGGAAATGTTCCTTGTAATTAAACTGTAGATGTTTTAATTAAGTGCTGGTTCTATGTCCATTCTTCAACATGATGACGTAACGCACAATACTCGTGCAACCAAACGTAACATTTATATTTACAATTGGCATTGTTTTCCTTTCAATTAAACTACGTTGTTATTCATATGCTATGAATGATAATGAACTCTGTGAACTGTCTGACGTCATTAGTGCGTGCACTTCTCTGTTCATCCGTTGGAACATTACATTTAACGAAGGGGTGACCGTTTGAAATTTAAAAAAAAAATTGTTCAAGCAAATATCTATTTTTATAATAAGTGAACATGTTACTAAAATTGTAAATATAAAAATGACGTTATTTGCTTAATATGACGTTTAAGATGCAAAATATTAGAAAAATGACGTTTTGGGACATTAGGTTAGATTCAGAAAAGCCAATATTTAAAACCAAAGTCAATATGCCATCATGTTTATCTTTGCATGATAGAACCTCATTCCGCAGTCAAGGTGTATCTATGACTCAACCCCATCATCAGGACACTAAAGATTAAATCAATTTATGGTTATAAAAATAAAAAAGACCTCGATTAATAAAACTTTGAAGCTAAAAAGTGAGACGGTTTAAACCAATACTCAGTAATCCGCAGATTTGCTTGTTGACTTCTGTCACCCACTTCCTCCCCCTAAATCCATCCTTCCTTCAATTTTTTTATTGTCTTTCTGGTGAATTAGAATAGATGTTATTAAAGTTTTCATGTTGCGTGTTTAATTTATGTATGCATTTGTTTTATAATATTGACTATTTTTTTTAAAATTAACTGGTAAATTTATGGTTTTCAGTGGCCCGTGCGATTTAGGTTACAAGCAACTTATACACGAAAGGCCGTACTATGGATGTCGACCGACAAATAGGGTTGGACACAATTACTACCTTTATTGTCCAACCCATCCGTCACGTAAACTTCACAGGAGAACTCTTTGGTTGACGAAATGCTGCAATTGCCACAAATACTCTTGCTATCATAAGTAAATGAGGTGGTCGACAGGAACAAGGAAAAACCATGTTAATGCTATTATTTTAGTACCTTTTGATACATTTTTTCGTTTAAAGTTTTATGGTAACCGCCATTCTTTAGGAAGATATTGTTTTAAACATTTGTATTGCATGCCCGAATATGTGATGTAATGATAACGAAAAATAATAGATAAAACATGTTTCTTTATTTGATAATTTAGAATGAAAAATAACTGAATTTTGTTTTGATACAAATTCCAAAATTTCTGAACATTTGTATTAACTGACTACATGGCATACTATTAATAGTATCAAATAAGTAGTCTGTTGATTTGTATTAACTGTCTACACGGCATACTATTAATACTATCAAATAAGTAGTCTGTTGATTTGTGATTTGCGACACATTGAGTCATTTCTGACTTCTTATTAATTAATAAAGATCGATCTGCTTCGTCATCTGAACTTTGTTATTCTTCTGTTTAAGATTCTTATATGAAATGTACCCTAGAGAAGTTTCCCCGAGTAAAAGATGGAGATTTGTGAAAGTAATATCCTTATCAAAATGGTATCTTATCTTTAATAATTGACTTCCACATACAATAAAAATTATTATGTACAATATTGCATCCAACGGAGCCCTTTTATTGTCTTCTTTAAACAAGTTACGTAATATGTGTAGCCTTTTTTCACTTAACATTATATTCCATATTCTAAAAATATATATTATGGTCAACTTCTTTGAGTCCTTTTTAATCTGTTTAACCACGAAAGTAGGTTTCGTGATTGGTGGCCGTCCTAAGTAGGTCCGCATGAAATTCTAGACGTGAGAATAGTTGTGAAGACATTTTAATTCCTTTTTTATTCTGGTGCTGAATTGTTTGATATGGCTGTTGTTAATTTTTCAATATTTTGTTTTCTTATGATTCCACTCATGTTGGTTTTGTTCACAAGTAACCTACACATATTTGTGAAACCAGAATGACCTATTGCTTTGACCGGTTCGATACACATATTCTAGGTTAACGTTAAATTGACAGGTCATTCTGCTCTTACATGTATAATATCGTGGTTAGCATTCTTTTGTGTTTCATCACCCTACCCTACTTTGTCTTCCTAGCTAATGTGACAATAAACCAGGCACACATACATGACACATTGTCTTTAATGCGAGCGCGCGCGCACACACACACACACACACACACACACACACACACACACACACACACACACACACAAACATGTGTCACGCCCCTACCATTTAATATCATAAACAAACACGAACACGCAAACATACCATGTATGTGTTGTTTGATGTCTCGTCACCCCTACCCCCTGTCTTTATGTGTTGTTTGATGTCTCGTCACCCCTACCCCTCTGTCTTTATTTGTTGTTTGATGTCTCGTCACCTCTACCCCCTCTGTCTTTATGTGTTGTTTGATGTCTCGT
>JAUMGZ010207367.1:0-12155 GCA_032359645.1 Pododesmus macrochisma | reverse complement strand
CACTATAGCAAATAGTTAACTATTCACATTTTTGACTTCTTGTCCAAAATTATTTGACCAATTTCATCAAAACTTGGTGGACGTCATCTCTAGGGGAAGGGAATTCAGATGTGTTCGAATAATAGGGCTTAGGCGTAAGGGACGCCACTTTGGGGACCGAAAGGGTGATAAGGGGAAAAAAACAAAAAAACAAAAATCTTCTAATAAGCTAGAAGGCCCAGAGCTTAATGTTTTGGCATGTACAGTAGTAACTTTAATGCATGGAGAACCAAGTTTGTTCAAGGCTTGACCCTGGGGTCAAAGATCAACACTTTAGCAAATAGTTAAATATTCACATTTTTGACTTCTTGTCCAAAACTGTTTGACCAATTTCATCCAAACTTGGTAGGAAGAACCTCTAGGGGAAGGGGGTTCAGATTTGTTTAAATGAATGGGCTCGGCCACCAGGGGCACCTTTAGGGGACCAAAGGGGGGAAAATTTGTCAAAACATCAAAAGTCTTCTTCTAATAAACTAATGAACTTTAAAAATCTTCTTCTCATGAATCAATGTTCTGATTACTTTCATATTTGATATGCGTGATCCTTAAGTCAATGTTTGCAAAGTTTGTAAACGAAAACAATCTGTGCATGTTGTATATATGGGCCTGGTCAACATCTAGCAAATAACACGTTTAACTACTAAAAACTGTAAAAATGCAAAAAGCAAACTGCAAAAAAGCATGTCCCTTTAGGGATTCCGTAGTGTGCATGTTGTTTATGGGCCTGGTCAAGAATTGACTAGAAATAGAACTGACTAGAGTAGGAATAAACTATAATTGAATTATTCTTGAACATTTAACAATAACAATGAAATTATGAAATTAACTTTTAATCAACAGAACCTTTGATTATGTGCAACCATACAGGGATTATTATGCCCTTTTAACACAGTATGGTGCATGTGTCAAACTAAAAAAAACTCAAAGATTTCAGAGATCAAGTCTTTTTGGAGTACATCTTTGCCTCTTGAGGGTACCTGGACACCTGTGGAGATGTGGCTACCTGAGGAAGTGTAAGCATAGGGGCCTGAACTGGTCTTGGTTTTTCATGGTTACCAGCTATATTGTTTTCACAAGATCCAGATGCTTTCTGGATAGCTGCTGGTTTCATTATGACTTGTTCATTTACAAATTATGTGTGCTCATTATCTTCAATGACAGGTTTTTGGACGACGGATGTTTGGCTAATTTGATCTACGTGTCTGCACCAAATTGATTCCTGAGCCGTTTTAACCTGATAGGTCATTGGCCCTAGTTTCTTTATGACTTTGGCGTATATCCATGGTTTATTTCCTCGGTAATCACGGATCATAACTGACTGTCCAATACAGAATTCGTGAGTTTCACTGACTGTGTGTTTTGACAGCTTCATATTTTCCTGTTTTCTGTATACCCGGTTAGCAATGTCTGGTGTAAGCAAGTCTTATCTCGTTCAAAGGTTCCTACCAAACAGGAGTTTAGCAAGTGTTTCACCTGTAGTGGAGTGTGGCGTGTTTCTGTAGCTACACAAGAATACATTGAGTCTTTGGTTAAGAGGATGTTTCTCCTTCTTCAAAGCGCTTTAAAACTCTGGACGAAACGCTCAGCTAAGCCATTCGTTCGAGAGTGGTATGGTGAGGAAGTAATATGTTTCACTCCATTCGTTGTCAGAAATGTTTGATTTGTTTGTTTGTTTGTATTAAGGGCTTATTGTCCGATCAACAGCTAAGGTCATCTAAGGACGTGCCAGTTTTACTGGTGGAGGAATCCGGGGTAAACCACTGACCTACGGCAAGTCACTGGCAACTTTCTTAAACTAGCATGCCCCGGACGGGGATCGAACTAGGAGGTGAAAGGCTTATAATTACAAGTCGGCGACTTTAACCACTAGGCCACCGCCCCCCTCCAGAAATGTTTGAAATTCCTCTGCCACAAACTGGGGTCCATTGTCAGAAACAATGGTTTTTGATAAACCAAAACGTGCAAATATTTCTCTCAATACGTTGATAGTTGCAGTTGACGTAGTAGAGGTCATTTGGACCACCTCCCGCCACTTAGAGTGAGCGTCCACAAGAATGAAGTACATATGACCCTTAAATGGTCTGGTAAATGTAATCTTTCCCACGGAGAAGTAGGCCAGTCTCATGAGTGCACTGGTGCTGCCTTAGGTTCTTGTAAGTGGTGTTGACATTCGGAGCAAGACTTGCACATCATTTCGATGTCTGCATCTAGATTAGCCCACCACATATACAGAGAGAAAATCATGACGTAACGATGCAGAGATTATTACTCGGTTGCCCCACATTAAGCAACCTTGGTGGCAGGTAAGCTCATTTTGTCTGTTATGATATTGTTTGAATTCCTCATCAATCAGAAACTGTATAGTTTCTGTGTAACGGAATCGAGTACTTCTGATAACACTTGATCGCGAGTAGTTTCTTTTCGAATTGAGCACATGAGGTAGATAATCGGTCTACCTGAGACGTGTAGTAAATAGCTTCGGGTCAGCATCCTTTGGATGTCGTTTTTAACAGCAACCGGGAAAGTCCATCAGCATTTCCATGAAGTAAGGTATTGCGGTACTCTATGTCGTAAGAATGACCAGACAGTGTAGTAAAATCATGAGAACGGCTGGCCAATTCCGCATACGATATAATTAGGCAGGTTATTTGACCGTATACATTAAGTGCTTGACCGTATATATTAAGTAGAATGTCTAGACATTACATGATAACATTCATTATCACAAGCGTGTATTCGTACTAATCTGGCAATTAGTGGCACACACACAAACGTGTATCTGTGAGATTAAGTTACGAAACCATATGTCAATAAAGATACGATATTACCATAGGCAGGTTATTTTACGTAACCTGTCTAGACATTAAAAGGATAGCATTCAACTGTCCCTTTACGTATTATGTCAGACAAAGGTATTTAAGAGATCACACATTGGTATAGGGGTTGGATCCCAGAGACTGGGAGGAATACGTCCAATGTATTCCTCCCAGAAGAGATTAAACCTTACGAACCAAGCAGAACATCGTTGTTACTTTATTACACACGCAAGGAAGTCTTTTAGTGTGTTCTCTCCCGAAAAGATGTGTTCACGTTGTTCACAAAAGCTGCATGGTTCGTCTATCGGTGTAGTAATACAGGTATTACAAGCACGATGTGCTACACAGAGGTTGGGTCCGTGTTCTCTGTATTCTTGTCGGCATTCAAAGTCGAAGAAGATGAACGATATGGTCCTGTGTTTGTTCTTGTTTTCCCGCTTCTTGAAGGTCTGTGCGTAACAATGGTGGTCGGTGGCGAGGCGTTCTTTACAGTATTTGCAATTGGTGTTATTGCAGGGATGTTGTTTGACAAAATGCTTGGTCATCCAAATGTTACACTCGTCGCAACGATCCATCAGTTGACAAAGCCGGTTGTTTGTTGCCAGTGGAAGTCAAGTATTGTATGTAGCACTGTTGACCGGAAAAAATAACAATGACACTCTGGACAGGAAATGCAAGTGGTACGTTGACAGGCTGGCGCATGTAAACATAATGCACATCGTGCCGAATCCCTAGTCACAATCTTCACAATAATAACTTTGACTTAGATATCCCGTCTTTGAAGAATGACCTTGCCCTCTCCTTCTCCGTCATAAAATAAGTCCAAGAACCAGTCAGACGATGAGAGTGAATCTTAAGTCGGTAGGTTGGAGCTAGTACTCGCTGTAGTTTCGACCATTTGTCTGGTCCACAGGGACGTTGCCATTCGATCTCTACTTCGTTGAATAGAGCTCGGGCCAATCTAGTCTGTACTGGTCTTTCAGACTTCCTCACCGGACGCTATTGTCTACCCCAAGCTGGTGTGACGGGATTTGGTATATCGGCATGCAATTTGACCACGGTTATGGCACGGGTGAAACACATGCTGTCGGTATTAGTGATGGTCACGACACTCTCTTTGCGCTTGAGTTTAGTAGATAGGTTACTTTCGGCCATTTTCTGTTCTTGTGTTAATCCTGATCCACTAGGCGCTTGAACGTAGATGATGGTCAAACTAATACGACCATCTTCCAAACGAAACTCTTTGTTTGACTGTTGTGTTCTCTTTCAATACGATGTCTTAATCTATGTTTTGCACTTGTCTAAACGGGATCCACAGGTCCGACTTTAGACTGGGTTGACTCACGTTTATTCTTAAATAGTCGTGATCACTGGTCTCACAGTCTGCTACGACGTCGTCCAATATGGCGTCCATCAAGGTGGGTAGAAAGGCAGACAGGTCTTCTGGTTCGACATTCTGACACGTTGTCCATATCTACGGTGTAGAGGGTAAAGGTCACATTAAACTTTCAGGATTTCTGTTCTCTCTGTTTCTGTAAGTGGAAGTAATATCGTTGATCCATAATGAAATGGTGCCGATCTCCCATTGAACCCGCTTTTTATATTCTATTGTACACCCCTCATTTGCACAATGGAGCGACCCACCCCTCATTTGCATAATAGAGTGACCCACCCCTCATTTGCATAATGGACTGATCCAAGCAAGCTGACTACTACTGACTACATTTAAGTAAGATCCAACAAATCAGTGTGCGGGATTTTCAGCCAATCACGTGGCTAGTTAAGTCTAGATCATACCAAATGTTTCGATCATACCAAAAAAGGGGGGAAAAGTCGAACCTTCTCAAGGCTATAAATACCGTACGGATTTCTGTGTCACAATATTCATCATGGACTCTGTTTTTACCAATGCGAAATGTGTTGGAATGACGACTCACTCTTCTTTGGAGTACATAAGATAATTTACTTGGGCTGATATTCAGATTGGGGTAGCTGGGCAGTCTATACCAGGGCACAGCTCGTTTCGGGTCCGAGATGTCTTTGATCTGGTCCGAGCTGTCTTGGTCGAGTTGTCTTTGGTCCTAATTGCCCTGATTCCAATCGGCAAGTATAGGAGATTTCCGTTATTTTCCTTAGAATGTCAACGGATATTTCGCCAAAAATGTAGAATCGACTTTTGTAAATGTGAACGCGTAAACGTAGACATGTAAGGTGTAGATTCGACTTTTATAATGTGTAAATGTGTAAACGTGTAAAATGTACACTTTAAATTGTTAAGTTACACTTCTTAAATGTACAAATTAAAGGGTGAAGATTGACACATTTGTAATATAGTGAACAACGATATCCGCTTGGTTGGTATGGTTATATCTGCCTATTCCAATCTGCGATGCTCTTATATACTTCTGGTCCGAATGTCTGACCTAATTCGTAAATGGACAGTGTTGACCGACCGTGTCTTGAGTGTCGTAACGGTGCCGTAACAATATCTAACAGATATGCCTTTGCGTGCCTTTAATTTACATTACAATAGTATTATGAATACACGCTTGCGATAATTGAATGCTATCGTTTAATGTCTAGATAGGATACTTAATGTATATGGTCAAGTTACCTGCCTAGTAATATCAGATATGATTAACTGTTCCATGACTTCGTCACACTATAACAACTTGAAGATTTACATGCTTACATTTTATTTTCTGAAATGTACACATTACAAGGTGAAGATTGACTCATTACAACATGAAGTTTGACACGTTTACATGCGTGGACTTTTGACTACGATTGCCTTCCATACTATTCAGGCGTACCTGCATGTATAATGGTGTTAACCACCGAATAAAATTTTCGATGAGAAAAAGTCTTTTAACGCAGAAACTCGCATAGCCAGTTATTGTTCGTCTTGCATGAATTCGTGTTTGTGAAGTTATTACCTTGTCCTAGGATTCCGTCAATACACTTGTCGTATAAACATGTATTAGTATATCAAGGACTGTTGAAATATATCTGTTGAAAATGGAACATTTTGCAAACGGACGCTGGCAGCTGGAATCGACAGATGATAACTATAACGCGTATTGCCGCCGGGTCGGTAAGTTTTGATTTCAAACAAATATTTGCACTACCTGAACAACAGCACGAATAATTAATATTAAACATGATAAATATAGTTAGTTGATGTTTATAATATATATCTTTAGTCGGTCAATAAAGTGTGTTTACTAAAATGATTTACAATGTATGGCGATATAAAGCCATGTTTGTATTCACACTAGCACTGCGTTTATATACAATGTATGGCGATATAAAGCCATGTTTGTATTCACCCTAGCACTGCGTTTATATACAATGTATGGCGATATAAAACCATGTTTGTATTCACCCTAGCACTGCGTTTATATACAATGTATGGCGATATAAAGCCATGTTTGTATTCACCCTTATCTAGCACTGCGTTTATAAAACTTGACCATCAGGTAGGATCAGGGGCGTAGCCTGATGTAAACCGGTCTGAGGCAGCAAAACGTTTTTCCGCACACATATATTTGCCGGAACTGTGTCATATGTATACACAAGTCGTTGCTCTAATGTTACCTGGTTTTTACCTGTACAGAGGTTTTTACCCGTATAGGTAAAAAAGGAAAAAGAATGAAAAAACACACAGACACAGCTAAATAATCTGGTCTTTTTATTAGACATTTCTTTTCATTATCAGTATAAAATGTCGTTCAAATGGAATAGTTATAAGATTTAAATGTTAACAAAAACGCATACACTTGCATGTTCTATATACACAGATATATCACTACAGTTTATATATCATTGTGAACCTGTAATATTACGCATTTAAAAACAAAGAAGGACTAAAAATTGAAGGTAACATTTAAATTTAAACAAGCAAAACCTTAAAAGACAATTAAACAAGAAGAAACAACGCAAAAACAGATCTAGAGATAACAGGATATAGAATTGTGAGGTGGTCGAGACAAAATACATGTAAAGTGCTTGAGAATTGACAAATGAAACAAAGAGTCATAAAACAGCAAAATAGCTGAAATAACCAAGACACAAGGTAAACTAGGAAGTGGCGAAAATGCATGGACCAGATTATCTCTGCCTAAGGCAAAATAAACGTAACGAACATGGACATGGTGAAATGCTGCATGTGCGAAAAACAAAGCTATAGGTCCACACAAACTCAATCATAATGGCCAAAACTAAAACTAGGCTCACATGAAGATCATATGAACTAGTCTACCTACAGAAGGTCTAAATGGTAAAATATCAAAAATAGAGGGGACATACAATATGGCCGCTCAAAACAAATCCCCAACAGAACCATGTTTAAGTACAGACTTAATAAACACAGTAGTCAGCTCACAGCTGCAAAAGGAGGAGATGAAGTGATCTTCATACGTTTAAGAAGCAGTAAATAGGTGTAGAAGCAAAACACACCTGCTCCAACTGGCTGAGGTGGGCCCTAGAAAAGATTGCTGTAAGAAACAAAGTTATAGCAAGATGAGACATTCAGAACAAAGTTCTGACATGCTACAGGGCCTGATTCTATCTCTATAGCTCCAAAGTGAAGCATGATATATGTGCTAGATCCTAAATCTTCTACTGATCCCTGTCAGACAGAAAGACTATCCGTTAAGGAGAGGGGCATCAGTAAAACTGAAAACCCATCACAAATCTATGATAGCCTACAGCTAGTCCATCAAAAATCTTCAATTCCAAAGGAGGGAAAGGAGAAGTAGACTCTGTACATTTATAAAAAAAAAACCTGTAAGATGTCCACAGTGTGGGACTCTGAACAGCTAGGCAAGGCTAAAACAGACTGAAAATAACCTGTTAAGAAGGTTGTCTTCCCCTAAAAACCGGATACCAGGGCTTCACAAAAAGGCCCTCTGAACCACATAGATGAAAAATCAATAAGTTCTAGAAAGAGCCACTTAAAACATCTATAACATAAAGGAAAAATATGAACAAAAAAGCTAAGAAGGGAAAACACTTGCCAATAGACAAGGATAACATGGAAAGACCAAGATCTTAGCCATGCCCTAATCACAGTACCAAGAAACCTCTAAAGAGGGATCATAATGTACTTTCTAAAAATCAGGGACTGACAGTAGTCTATCAACACAGATAGAACAGCCTACAAAAAGGCATATTGTCTTCATGTTTATCTTTGTACTGTTACTTTGACTTGTTTGTTTGTTAGTATCTTAACTATATGAAAATGGAATAAAAGTTTAAATTAAAAAAACAATTATATTTCTGAAGAAAAAAACTGCCGTTTGGGTTCAAATTTGTCGGTGATAGCTCAGTCATATTTTTCTGGCGCTATGGTTGTGCGAGAGAATTTATTTAACAGGAAACGTTTTCTTTTATTGATTGTCTTAATTATTACTGTGCCTCTTTACATTTTATATTTGTCGTTATCTTCTTTTTCGATTTTGATTTGTCACTTGTACATGTGTATTTATATTCTATTTTGAAGGTGTTACCTTGTGGAAGAGAATCGCGTCCAGATACTTATTATCACCCATTCAAATTGTAAAAGTTGACGGAAAACACTGGAACATTGTGACGACTTCTTGGATTAAATCGACAACACAGGATTTAGTTGAGGGAGAGGACAGCACATGGACGTCATATGACGGACGCGTGTTAACGGTAATACTCTGTCTAATGTCTGACGACAGCTATGGGCGGCAAAAAGGGTAAAACATACAGTTATACAAAAGCAACAACCAATTTCGGAAACATCACAATATAAAACACAAACAGGAGTCAGTGTTTAAACGAATCTACTGTATTTATAAACATAAACACAACTTTAATATGACTGTATAATCATTGTTAACAATATGTGTGTGCCAAAAAATAGTGTTTTTGTAGGTGTAAATTCTCGGTCTCTATTTATAGTATGTTGCGACTCTACCGTTATATATATAAGACGATGAAATCAACATATCTCTGGTCTCTTCTGCTTACTTCTGGTCTCACTTTAGGACCGCCGCCGTAATCACCCTCGCACGCCATCTAGCGTTAATTAGGTGAATGACTGTTGATATTGAAACTGTTCGTTTTGCAGTGGTGACTGTTGATATTGCATGGGTGATCGTTTGTTTTGCAGATGTGACCGTTCGTGTTGCATTCGAGTCTGTTGATGTTATTTTAAGCTGTTTATGTTGTAATGCATACTGTTCGTGTAAACAATGACTCCTGTTTGTTTTGTATACTTCGATGTTTTCGAAATTGGTTGTTGATTTTGTTTTGTAAAAGTATATTTTATTCTTTTCCCCGCCATGTGACTGTTGATTTTGCATGGGTGATCGTTTGTTTTGCAGATTCGACTGTTCGTGTTGCATTCGAGGCTGTTGATTTTATTTTAAGCTGTTTATTTTGCAATGCACATTTTTGTTTAAACAATGACTTCTGTTTGTTTTGTATATTTAGATGTTTTCGAAATTGGTTGTTGATTTTGTATTAATGTATTTTTTATCCTTTTCGCCGCCCATACTTTCATTATATATATTTATTATTCAAAGCTCTAAAATTTTGAACTGCTTCAATATTTATTGGAAAGTGAAAGTTAATAGAGAAGATGAAGAATCAAACTGTCATATATATTTAAACTTTAACATTATAAAATGTATTTTGTTTGAAATGACAATAGATAAAATGTGTATTGCATGTGTTTATTTCCCTGAAACAACACGTTTACCTGTGTATTCAAGTTTTCTCATACTGTTCATGCCATTATGAAATTATGAAATTTAATTTTGAATGATCTTAAAGAATTTTCACATTGAGTGTGACTTGTATTTTTAGCATGTGGAGGTGAACTCACTGCTCAAAGAGGCAATATCAGGTCTCCAGGTTTTGACAATGGAACCTATAACAACAGCTTGGATTGTATTTGGCTGGTTCGTGCACCATCGTTTGTGAATACATCTTTATCTATCTCCTTTAGCACATTTAAACTTGAACAACATTCCAGATGTGTTTTTGACTTCTTGGAGATCCGTGAAGGTTTGTAGGCATTTCATTCTTGGCAATCCTTTCCACTCCATTTTATATAAATACTATGTTAATATAATTATAACCCCCGCAACGAATTTATAGTGTATATTGGAAACACCCTGTCTGACCGTCCGTCTGTCCGGAATATTGTGACAAGTGTATCTAATAAACTGCTGAAGCGATTTCTCTCAAATGTGGTATTATACATCCCTATCATAGGTGGTTGTGCCCATTCGCATATCGTCAAATTTTGACAAAATGTCTTGGAGATATGCCCCTTTTCGTGAAAATTCTGTCTTATGCTTGTGCTATTTTTTCTTCCACCTAATTCTTGTCCGGGCAAAATCTCGGAGACTACTGGGTAAATCCATCTGAAACGTCACCGCTACCTTCCTTTTGACTTTGAGATTTGCATGGAATTTTCAGATTCGCGGATGTAGGTCATGTGACCGATCCAATACTGCCTTCTGATTGGTCGAAAATTCAGTATGGTTCGATTTTGTTGAAATTTGGTATACAGAATGTATTATGATACTGCGAACTTAATCGCGTATGACTTTTTTTGATTTCTTAACCAAGATTGCGACTGTGGCCTCTGATTGGCCGAAATTTTAACATATAAACATTCCGATTTTGTTCAAATTAAGTGTGCTTAGGTATAAGAACCCTGCAAACTTAATCGTGTATTAATTTTATTTTTATGATTTGTCAACCAAGATGGCATCCATAGCCTCTGATTGGTTGAAATTTAAACATTGTCAGTACAAGGTACTCTAGGATTATTTTTTTGCCCAATCTTCAAAATTAATGATTTTTTGTGCAATAGAGTAGAGAGTGTACTTAATGCAAAAATTTGTTTTTTTAGAATGTCGGACAATTATTGACGTAGTGACAGGCCGTCAAAATGTAACCATAGTGACGTCATTTGAAGGATCAAAATAAGGTCTCATATATACTTGAGTAAACACATACATATCAATGTATTTTTAAATTGGTCCAATATTCAATATGGTAATCTAATATGTTTCTTGTGTGGTATTTTTATGATCACAAAAATCTTAAGCACATATCTACATAGCAACAGTCCAGTTTGCATGACAACTGTTAACGGAACAAGATATTTCATGAAGTTTTAAAATTTAAACATATTTCATTTCGAAAAAACTAAACTCTAAACCTTTTAATTAATCTTAATTTCAAACTTTAACACAATTTTGTTAATAAATGTTTAGATTTTAAATATTCATAAAAACGTTAGCAACTATAGCATAAGCAGCCAAACAGCCTACATGACAACTATATATATCTATATATGTTTAAAGCATGTGACGTCATCAATTTCCATATTTCGTCGCTATCTATCTACATAAAATACGAATACTTTTCCAAGAGAAATCATTTCATCGATCATTTCACAAGAAGGTTATAGATAGAACTGACCATTGATATCACATTCTAATCTACATAGCAACAGAATATTATCCTTAGCAACACCATTGCTAATTTAATTAATTGGTCATATGATATCAGAAGAGTATCTTCAAAGAGCATTTAAATAATATACAGTTATAGCCTTTGGATGAGGTCAATACATAGTTTTATTGACCGAAGAAGTTGTACAACCAAGGACGAAGTCTGTGGTCCATATTTCTTCCATATCGCGAGCACCTGGTTTCGCTTTTAGTTTTTAGTCCATCTGGACCAAAGGTCCAAAGTGGAATTTTCTCATACAAATCCTGTCCGTCATCCGCCGTCGTCGTCGTTCGTCATCGTCCGTCGTTAACTTTTCCCATTTTCGACTTCTCCCAAACCAGTGGACCAATTTCATCCAAACTTGGTAGAAAGTATCCCTAGGGGAAGGAGATTCATATTTGTTCAAATGACCGGGGTCGGCCCCTAAGGGGAACCACTAGGGGGCAATAAGGGGTAACATTTTACAAAACTTCAAAAATCTTCTTCAAATAAACTAGAAGGCCTAGAGCTTAATGTTTTAGTATGTAGTAACTTTAATTCATGGAGAACCAAGTTTGTTCAAGGCGTGACACTGGGGTCGAAAATAGATTACGCGTTTTTGGGTCAAAGTTCAACACTGTGGCAAATGTGTTAACTTTTAACATTTTCGACATCTAGTTCAAAACTACTGGACCAATTTCATACAAACTTGGTAGAAGGTATCCCTAGGGGAAGGGGGTTCAGATTTGTTAAGGTGGTTAGGTTTGGCTCTCTTCTTCTGATTAACTAGCTGGTCTAGAGCTTAATGCTTTGGTA
>JAUMGZ010207356.1:0-12156 GCA_032359645.1 Pododesmus macrochisma | reverse complement strand
ACTAGATCTAGTAATGATATCACAGCTGGCCACTAGATCTAGTAATGATATCACAGCTGGCCACTAGATCTAGTAATGATATCACAGCTGGCCACTAGATCTAGTAATTATATCACAGCTGGCCACTAGATCTAGTAATTATATCTTATTTTAGTTTCAGATAGTTAAGTAAGCCCAACATAAGACACATTGACATGATACTTCACTCGGTCAATTATCCTGACAACGAGCTCACCAGTCCTTCTTCTATCCAAGCAGGGAGTGAGAAGATTACTTTTTGTTCACGTCTAGTGTGTGACACGGTCGGGGGTCGAAACCGAGCCCATATGCATGTCCCATTTTTACCTATTGTCAATTATTTTCTAGTACAATTTGAGACTTTCGTGTCTAATCAGTACAGCATGCAACCTGTAAAACCGTTCAACTAGCCTGGTGTCCGGTCCGAAGGCAATGTCCGAACAGAGGTTCCGTTCCAGTTAGTGAAATACTGTAGAGAACAAAAGTAGAGCCTCTGTTTGGAGATTGGCCCGAAGCACAGGCTGTCAAACCGTTCAACTAGCCTGTGGTCCGGTCCAAAGGATAACCTTTTAAACCGTTCAACTAGCCTGGTGTCCCGCTCGAAGGACAGGCTGTAAAACTGTTCAACTAGCCTCGTATCCCGTCTGAACGACAGACTGTAAAACTGTTCAACTAGCCTCGTATCCCGTCTGAAAGACAGGCTGTAAAACCGTTCAACTAGTCTGGTGTCCCGCTCGAAGGACAGACTGTAAAACTGTTCAACTAGCATCGTATCCCGCCTGAACGACAGGCTGTAAAACCGTTCAAATAGCCTGGTGTCCCGCCCGTAGGGCACTCTGTAAAGCCGTTCAACTAGCCTGGTGTCCGACCCGAAGGACAGGCTGTAAAACTGTTCAACTAGCCTGGTTTCCCATCTGAGCGACAGGCTGTAAACAGAAGGCTGGTGTTCTTTCAAACCCACAATAAATGGAGAACGAATTTGTTCAGTCTATAGTGATTTTTTGCTGTATGTTTTTCCCGTTCTTCTTTTATTTGCCCGTGTCCACGTCTTTTGCATTCCGGCTTTTAGTATGTATATATATATATTACTTTTATACGTATACATCTATCAATTTTTTTTTTAAATAATTGGTGGTTATCATATTTAAAAATTCAAACTTGCACGGGCATGCACACGTAACATCAATACTGATGCGGTAGATGAGAGGTACATCATTCGCCTCATGATCCGGTAGGCACGGGTTCGATTGCCGACCACGTCAAACCTAAGACGTTAAATCTTCTCGCTCCCTGCTAAGTGCTCAGCATTACTGGACAGAAGGGGACTGGTACGCTCGGTATCAGGATATTGTGACCTAATGAAGTGTCATGTCAATGTGTCTGTAGATACTTCAGTGAGGCAGCACTATACAGTCTTCATTAGTGCGCACTGTCATAATAGGACATGATGCATCTCGATATGACATAGATATGAGTTAAATGGACGTTTAACCCCAATGAAACAATGAAACAAACACGTAACATCCCATTCAGCGATCGGTGGATTATGATACGTATTACGGGTGGTCTAATTCAAAACAAAAACATTTGTACACGGAAATCAATTTTTATTTGGTTTGTTTTATTCTCTGTACTGTATATCTCTACCTATTATTGTCTATAACATCAAAAATAAAACAAATCAGAAATCACACCAAAACAGTTAATTTTGTGAATTACGCACTCTAATAGAAGTCCTCTGAATTAATAACCCGTCCCTCGTCAGTATGTTACAAACTGAATGACATACGTACACATGACACACGTACTGTGTTCAGAGATAACAAGGTAGGTGGACTATTACGTATATGCTTCAATGTGTAATAAATACATCCTGATTTAAACATTCCATCAGTTATTGGTTAATGTCTAGGAATGTGTAGTTTAAATTGATTATAAGGTAATCGATTATTAGCTAATGTCAGTTTGCAATGCGTAGCCAATGTCCGTATATAAGTAGTCAATGACGGTATATATACAAATGTGTACCTGGCACAGCTGATCGTGTTTACATTCCGGTGGTCACGTGCACGTAAGCCCTACAGTGTGACTTGAACCCTTGAACTCAATAGTACAATAATATGGCATAAAAATATAAATCGAATGAATGCTGTTTAATTTCTATTTTATCAAAATGAATATATCCATTCTTATTATATTTAGATCAAATACATTTCGTTAGCTGACTTATATGATTGTATATATACACAATATAGCTCCGGGAGAAGTCATTGTTACATTCACCTACGATATTATTACAACTTTCTTATTATATAGATAGTATAGATCCAACTGACTGTACTGGCGACAAGAGGACAATATGACATCAGCAGGTGAGAGGGTTTTTAATAAACAGTTTATACAATTACGACTACGCCAAGTCGTTATTCTTAACCATGTCTGTACAACAAACCCGAGGAGGCGTAAAATAATATTAAAGGTCGCATGATCAGTATGTTTATATACCTAAGAACATAGATAACGTAACATTTAATATATCTTAGCAGATACGTACTTATATCAACCACATATTGTGGTTTGATATTGACCAAAGAGAGTAACTTTGACACATGAATAAACTTAAAATGATTAGAACCTACTTGGGGGTAGGTCAGGTTTATATTTTGTAGTGAAAACACCTTACTGTGCGCCTCTCAATAACAAGTTTAAATGGACATTTCAAAAGCATTCGGGCATATGAACGGTCAACACTGGGTCACCAAAGGATATTTAGTTTGTGCATATATTATGTAGCTCGTGTTGGTTATTAAACAAACCTACTAATAACAATATAAAAACACAGGAATTGCGGGCAAATCTTGAGATTTTCATTCTTCAATAAGTCAATTTTAACAACTTTAATTTATAAAAAGTTCTGTGCAAACAACAGACGCGTCAAATACAAGTATAATAAGACTCTACAATATGTTACCTGACCAAGTGTACAGTTATATTATGTATTCGGCGTTGCTTTCTACCTGTTTCAGGGTTGGTAAAGCCTTATTAACCCCACTGACCTATTGAACTCTCTTCGGTCAAAATCAAACCACAATACTGTACATACGGCGAATAACATGAAAACAATTGCAATGCTATGCAAATCTACTATTTTTGCCAGAATATAAATTTGCACTGTACAATATAATCGCCAATATAATTTACTTGTTGCTTGTTATGTTAAAACTATTTTTGTTTGCCTCAGAGTACAAGTGTGGGAAGGATGGCATCGATGTGACAAATCAGATGTGTGATGACTTCAACAGCTATGGTTATATTATGGTGCGGTATGTATACATTATTGAATAGTTACTTATTATACATAACTATATATTACGAGAAAAAAGTTGAAGCATTGCATCTGTTCGCCGCAAATATTGTTTACTTGACGGTGTTGAACTCTTCAATGTATGGACACGTGAAGGTATCAGCTCTACACTGTGTATTATTCTCATATAGAAAATAACGTGCACACGAATCATAAGCATAGTACATATAGTATTGATTCAAATAAATTAAGTTAACTCGAGTGAATCTTTAATTATTCAAAATGTACAATGAATATGTTACAGAGGCAATGACATTTTCAGCATAGATATATTTGAAATTTTTATTGCACAATAAATTGTCATGGAAAGCACGTGAATATAATATCATGTAACCTTACTGGTTAGACATGCAAAAAGCTATGACAAATCCTACTGTACGACAACGTAAGTAGGATTTGCTGTAAAAAGTGGTGTTTTGTGTTCACATTAAATACAAGCGTCAATGTATGTGTATGTATAAGTTACGTTCATTTTCACAGATCATAGATTTCTTTTTGATTGACAGTAATATCGAATATATTACACAAGTTAACATTGTCAATTGCCTTTGATCTGCATTGATTTTCTTGTGCGAAACTAATTTGGCCGGTAAGCATGTAGCTTAATTATCAAGAATACAATTGAGGAAGAAATCCACCAATCATATGATACAATTAAAAGTATACTAAAATTAACCTAAGTGTCGGGAGCTTCTTCCTATTCTGTTATCAGCATAACCACCATGTCCACAATATAAACAACAAACGACATATATATATATATATATACATATATGGTTATATAATACCATTTGACACAGTGGATGTTATAATAACACCAACACACATAATACATGTACATGGCGCTCTTGTCAACCAAATAGTGCATACCATTTATAGAGTATTGATTATTTCAGCTAGCCAGATATAACCGATGAATTTGGTAATTGAAACTTTTGCTTTTATTTCAGTTATGGAATAACATCATAATTAGATTCTTTAAATAACACAAATATGATCATATTTTTTACTTGCATGTTGACGCATGTCATACACAGAATAATACTGTCATCACACACAACTTCTCCAAATGCTCCTCCAAGACCATTTTCCAAAGTTAGATCAAATCTATTCGCCACCATCCGAAATATAAGACTATTCATGTTACTGTCCTGAACTATCCGTTACACTGTTACAAGAATATCTTCTAGGCTTGACAGTTTCCGTGGTGTAAGTGCGTCGTATTATACAAAATTCAAACCCGCATTTGTCGCCATTTTCCTTTATTGGTCGGCGTTTTCCCGTATTGGTCCGCCGCTTTTCCGTATTGGTTACCGTTTTCCCGTATTGGTCCGCCGTTTTCCCGTATTGTTTGCCATTTGTCCGTATTGGTCGCCGTTTTTCTGTATTGGTTGCCGTTTTCCCTTATTGGTCCGCCGTTTTCCCGTATTGTTTGCCATTTGTCCGTATTGGTCGCCGTTTTTCTGTATTGTTTACCATTTGTCCGTATTGGACCGCCGTTTTCCCGTATAAGTTGCCATTTTCCCGTATTGGTCGCCGTTTTCCCGTATTGGTCCTCCGTTTTGGTCGCCGTTTTCCCATTTTAGTTGCTATTTTCCTGTATCGGTCCGCCTTGTATTGTATTCCCGTATTGTTCGCAGCTCTCCCTTATCGTTTGCCATTTTCTGTATTGGTTCACCTTTTCCCGTATTGGTCCACCGTTTACCCGTATTAGTCCGCCGTTTTCCCGTATTGGTCCGCAAGTCTTAAAAATAACACATAGAATAGGTATACTTCAAAAACCCTCAAATTACATCTTCCCTATTAACTTGTGAATGTCTGGCGTGTGTTCACACCAATTGTTTTGTGATTGTCTTAAAACGATTTTTTATAACATTGCAAAGCTATGGCAGTGACATGTAAAACTTCCGGGAAAGGATAGTTAAGGGCACAAGTCCTGGCCAGTGGCAGGGGCCGAAGTGGCCTAGTGGTTAAAGTCGCCGACTTGTAATCATAAGAGCCTTTAACCTCCTATGTTCGATTCCCGTCCGGGCGGCCTAGTGTGAGAAAGTTGCCTGTGACTTGCCGTAGGTCAGTAGTTTACTCCGAGTACTCCGGTTTCCTCCACCAGTAAAACTAGCATGTCCGTAAATGACCTTAGCTGTTGATCGGACAATAAGCCCTTAACACTAACACAAACAAACTGTTAAAGTTGAAATAATTTGCAGTTAAATTTAAGTTACTAAAATGAGTCAGTTACACAGACACTGTACTTGTTTAAACCCTTATTAAATGTGCATCTGTAGGTACAGTTACAATTTGTTAATTATTCATGTAATACATGTAAGCAACGCAAGTACAAACGTATTGACATGTATCTCATTGAAAAACATAAATTATGTATTTCTTCAATTTATAGTCACAGCCTCATCGTAAGAAACCCACGGCCGATTGCATTGCCAGCTAATCGTTCGCTCGATCTTTTGACTCTTTTCACCGGAAAATGTGTCACAGTAAATAAACTAAAATTAACATTCATATACAGATTTAGCATGTAGTGAAAACACCTAAATTATTCTTCGATCTCATTTCTGTTAATTTGTCCACATTAATGAAGCAAGAACGGATAGATAAAAAGTTCATATAAAAATCAAAGAACTGTAGAGTTTTGGTGGGAAGAAATGTCGAAAATCGAGTAAACATTTCACCACAAAGACACAACGTGAACAAATCAGCAAAAGAAATATTATGACCATTCTTTAAAATTATCGATAAAATGCAGCCACCACAATGTCAACAAGAATCACGCAATCAAATAATGGTCATTTTTGACAAATAGGCTAAGACCGAGGTGCAAAACAATGTAGTGGTCATTAGTTCAAAAAGTAAACCAAGTTATATTATATAAGTTCTATTCTGAAAATGCAACTATTATTTTGGAAATTTAAAATCCGCAATTTCACAAGAAACAAAAATAAATGTTTTATGAGCACTTGAAAAATCTGGTGCTGTCTGTAATGCTTTCAAACTCTCGCAAGAGACGAGAGTTTTACAAACTAATACATGTATGAAATATAAAATTCAGAGATTTATTGACGAAATATATAGGATGATTAATTGGATTCATAATGCTAAAATAATATGTATCTCCGAGACAAGACGGTAAAGGATTTACATATAAAAACTCTGTTTTTGCTTGTGGCAGCAAATATAACTTGATGTTGAGTTTCCTAAAGTCGAAATAAGTATTTGTTATTTACTGAAACATCAGATTTGATATTACTTTTACCGAAAAACAAAATGGAAAGTCATGTCATGGTCATCGATTGCAGGATCGAAAACACTTCTTAAACTTTTTTACATGTATGCTTTGAAACTCAAAGACTTGCAAACTGTTGTGTTAATCAACTGTAGAGAGTCTTAATCAGGGGGTGTTAAATGACTTAGTTACATTGTGTAAATGATGCCCAGACTCATTGTTTGAATTTAATAACAAACAAAAAATGTCTTTCATACTTTATCGTTGATATGTCAATGTAATTCATGCAGAGTAATTAGCATAAATACATTTTACCGCCATTCGTGTACTGACTATAATCTGAATAAAATGATTTCATTTCTGTTCTAAAGAATTTTGTTAAAATTTGTAAAAAAAATTAATAAAATTTAATCAGTTTCATTTGATTTTGAGCAAGAAGGATTATGGATTTTTCTTTTTAAAATACATGTATAGATGGGGTTTGCAATATTTCCGTTCACAGTAGAAAAAATAGCATTGTTTATACGAAGTTTAAGAAAATATAAATAAAAAACTTGTCTTACCTGATACGGCTAAAAGCGATTGAGGTTTGATGTGAAGATCGGAAAACAGTGAAGTTTGTAGCCAATCCTCCTCTGCTTCAGATTTGATATGTTGTTTATCACTTTGATTTGTAACAAGCAGACGATGACATCAACAAGCGCGCGAGTCGCGCGCGCGCTCCTCTGTTCGTCTGCTACAGTGTATATGGCACAAGGGGAAAACACATCCGAACAGTTAAAAATCAAACCATCAATATGCTATAATGAATTGACTGATTCCAATACATTAATTGTATTGGGAAAATCCAAGGGATACCCTGTTGATATATATGTAGTGATGTCTAGATACAGCTAAGAATGTATCTTCTGCTTCCAGCACACAGCGCGTGGTCTTTGCCGTTACTGTTAGTATAATTTGCTGTGCTTCTATTCCTTTGCCGTGTTTAATTCTCACATCTTACAAAAGGATGAATGATTCTCTGCTTAAGATCGCTGTATCCGCGCGGAGTCTGTTAGCATAGACCTACATATGTGATGGCACCGCTTACAGACAAAGGATACATTGTATAATGAACGCTGTCTCTTTTGCTGCTTTCAATTTAAGCTTGGCTGCCTATATTGCACTTACGTTGTGTCCTCACGCTTCATGCAACAAAGCTTGTTTATGTTTTGTCCCATCGGTATCGACATTGCCTAGGCTGCAACAGGTTCCACTTCTAATACCCGAGGATTAAACATGACTTTAAAAGGCTTGAATGATCCACCATCTCTTATCCGGCTTATTTCTGCCATTTACAATGTGTGATTATTGGATTGCTAGAGATGCAAGTTCCAGTTAAGTAATCAAATAGTATGCAGTCAACAGAGTCCGGAGGCCAAATTAGTTAGCATCAAGGATTTGCAATGAAAACCCCCTTTTAAAACCTCATAACTCACAATGCCTCTCTCAGCAGGAACACTATCGGATAGACGATCTATTAGAATCTGACTCGCATCCTTCACCAGGAAAAATATGATGTAATAAAAAACCTATAAAAGTGTTAAACTTCGCTCGATCGTGGAAACAAATCTAACTTTTCTATATACGGTTTCCACGCCTCGATCAATACTTGTTGGGGTATTTAATTAAGAAAATTCTCGATTTCCTTGTATGGTCGTATCGAGCTCTTAACATTTTTCCGCCGAATTCAATTTTGTCGTGAGTTTGCGGTGCTACAATTTTATCGATTTTGTGCGATTCTTGTCTACAAGATTGAATAAAGGTCTTGGCAAAAAGTTACTCCCAGCACAGCCGTTGTTCAATATTCACCACTTTATAAGAAGTATGCACTTGTGACTACATTGTATTAATTTGCCTGTCTGTATTAAATCAATGTCAGTGTTCGTTCGATTCTAGATACAAGTATGCAGTATCCGCTTCCTGACATTAAACGTCAAGTACAACACATTTCTTGCCGTTTAACAAAATGAGTGCTGTTGTTACTTATTAACAAATTATAGTACAATTGCAATATGAAATATTATGATAACGTTATGGAAGAAACCGGTAATCCCGCAAAGCAGTTAAACAGTTGATAATACTACAATCAACAGCATGGCTGATTACAGGATGACCAATTAAACGGTTGATAACTTTACTATCAACTGGTTAATTGCAGGATGTCGAATTAGACGGTTGATAATATTACTGTCAACAGGTTAATTTCAGGATTGATATTTGATGTTGAAGCAACATAAATGTGTATGAAATGACAAAAATATATAACGTTCCTTAAACATTGCATATTTGCATCCCTCGAAAGATTTGTCTGAAATTTGTTTCGATTAAATTTGATTTCCACGGGACAGTATACCTAGTCAACCTCTCCTGAATATATTATGTAAGTTTTTTATTTGTTTGTTTGTTTGTCTTATTTGCTTCTTACGTACCTTCAACTCTTTTCTATGTCATATCGATACGGAGTCTGCTAGTGACGGTGCACACTCATGGCTACTTAATAGTGCCGTCCCACTGAAATATTACACTGCAGACACATTTACATGATACTTCACTCAGTCACATTAGCCTGACACATAGCCAAGCAGTCGTTCTCCTATCCAGAAATGTTGAGTGGGAGCGAAAAGATTGCCTAATTTTAACGTCTTATGTTTTGACGCGGTCGACTTTCAAACCCCCGCCTGGGATTCCAACACCAACCTATCAGAACGAAGCGAACACTCCACCTCTGAGCCAGCGTGCCAATAACTGATTGTTATTGCAATTCTTATGGAGAGTAAAGCATGATACATAACATCCTACTCTTCTTAAATATTCTGATTGCTGGTAAACCGTTCCTTGTTCTTTTATCATTACATGCAGATATTGAATCAAAGAGGGCATCAACAGGTATAGTTTTTACAGCTGAAATTGAATAAAAAGCACAAGGTATATCGCAATTTGCTTTTCATTTTGGCCAACGTGAATGGGAAGGTCTAAAATTATAGTGGGGGTTAATTGTAAATTGTTTATTGCGTTGAATTCAATTGATTATCTATGAGGTACATGGCGTACGAGAACTCATTGAAGAAGTCTTTGAAATCTGCTAGAAAATTACACGATGTGTTATACTCAATGTTAATACATGAATGCAATTCGATTGTTTTAAACAATGATCGTGTATATTTGCAATTGCATTCCGGACTCCAAATTTTAATAAGGCCTTTACCCATGGCCTCCGTATAAACTCGCCTCATCCGCCCCCATGATCACGTTATACGCAAAAGATATAATATGCGTTTAACAATGATTGTATATAGTTTCAAGTGAATTCCGGACTCCAAACTAATTAAAAACCTTACCCATGGCATCTGTAAAGACTCTTTTTTAACAAAACTTGAATTATTTACCATTTCAAATAATATTATTTCATATTAAAATATCAAAAAAGAATAAATTGCAACAAACTTAAATATTATTATTTCTTCAGGACTATGCAAATAAAATTTCAAAGTATCTTGGCATATAGTTCATAAGACAATAAATTTTTCATATTTGCCAGAATGTCCCCTTAATCCGCCCCTTGTGTGCACCACCGTGCGGTGCACCAGTCATTTAATCCTTTCTAAGACAAGCATTTCATGTTGTGCATACCATTATTGAAAAGTGGCTTTCATTGGATAGAACCACAGCAAAAGAACCCATTGGTTCCTGTGTAGTTAGTCTTACAATTATACCCCATGTTTGCAACATTGCCCCTGATTAATTATAACATGTCACATGGCCGTGAGATAAAACAGCGGATCTCCCTGCGGCCACTCTGCCGTGGGATTCGATGTTTTATAAACCTGGAGCAAATGCAGTTCATTGAAAATCAGTGAAATGCGAGAACTGTTTCGGACCTTATTTGTTTTTATTTTTGGTATAATAAACAATTTATGGCCCTATAAGCAGGGTGAGATAAAGGTTAATTTACCCGAAGTGGTCATAATTCCTGAGGAGGGTCATACATCAATCTGATAAAAATCATATCCTTCTACCAACTCCGTAAACCTTTCTCCACGGAGTTTTTCCACGGAGAAGTAGGATATGGTTTTAATCAGATTTGATCATACGTGTTTATAATCACTTCGTTACTGGGTAGCAGTCGGCGGACTACGGAAATGACAAGAATTGGAAAAATTCATTTTGAATTTTCGACCCAAACTGATATACATATGCAATAACTTGAAATACATTCTCATGCTCACCGTTATTCAGTTTATAATAAATCTATATTTAGAAAGTGTTTAAGATTGTATTTGATTCCATAAAATACATGTACCATGATAATGAGCACGTCTTACATGTAAAAAGATAGATCATATTTCACCTGTGGTGGCGCACTTCTGTCAACAATCTCTACCACGTTGCTATAAAATCAATAGTTAAAGGCGGAAGTGTAGCGGTAACATTTCACGGTGTATTGATAAAACATTGACAAAAAGATGTTAAATTATACAACAGGCAAACAAGAGTTAAAAGTCTTCCTAAACAAAGCAATTAAAATGAAATCGACAGTTTATGATCAATACCTGAGAGCACGTGCTCCGTATTTGCATTTAACTTCGGAGTTCCCTCGTGCTCACGGTTAAGCGATTTACTTTTTCGTTTGAGATTTTCGAAACGAAGTTTTTGGTATGATACAAGTAGGCAGTGAATTCTTTACCAACGACACATCTTATGAAACACGAAAACAGCACGATTTCGCAATTATATTTAACACATTTTCACAAGTGCAAAACCCTCAGACATTTTGAATCAAAATAGGAAAAAGAACTAAAAAATGTAACAAAATATGCCCTACGTTTTGTCAGATGAATATTTATTATTTTGGTTTGGCTAAACGTGTTAAGTTACATATTTAAGAGAAAAATACAATAAGTCCAAAAAGTGTTATGATGATAAATTTCTATATAGGTAGTGTCGTTTAACGTTTAGATCCTCCCGCAGACAAAAGGGAGATTGTGAGTTTGTACCTTGGAAACGCTGAAAATGTGTTCTATTATATGTACCTTATTAAGTATTTTATTTTGTTAATATTATGGTTCTCGTGTTTGTCATTGTCAAACCTGAGAACCATAGTGTCTAGTAAGAGTGCGGTACTACAAAAGTCTACAATGTATACGCATGCGGTGTGATATTTCAACGAGAAATCACTATAAAAGTCTTCAATGTATACGTATGCGGTGTGATATTTTAACGAGAAATCACTATAAAAGTCGACTAAATGCCTCGCTGCAACAAACAGACACGATTTACGTATGTCACATTTATATTCTCACATCAAACAAACAATCAAAGAACTTTACATTGTATGCAGCGTGAAATGTTTCCTTGTGATTCTAGTATATCAGGGGCCGCGATGGCCTAGTGGTTAAAGTTGCCGACTTGTAATCATCAGAGCCTTTCACCTCCTAGTTCGATTCCCGTTCGGGGCGTGCTAGTGTGAGAAAGTTGCCAGTGACTTGCCGTAGGT
>JAUMGZ010207344.1:0-22777 GCA_032359645.1 Pododesmus macrochisma | reverse complement strand
CACACAGAGTTTTGGTTCCTTCCTCTTATAATTATCACATTTATCGGAGGCATGATTCAGGTTGCATTTTTTGTATTAGAAAACGTCATAATATATCAATATAGATATCGATGCCATTGCAACCACCTTATATATATCTGCTCGCTATGAAAAGTATCGTCATATAGTCGAAACCTAACACAGAACGCTTTGTCAAGTTTGATAAAACTCTGATCGGCTATTTATTAAAATCGGTCAATACTTCATAAGACATTACTTGATAAAATTGGGGAAATTATCATCAGCCATTCTTAAACGAAACCAAGAAGAAATTAGTCAACGTTTGAAGAAATTGTTGCTGAAAGCAAACAGCAATGTCGGGTACAAAATCTCAAATGTCTCTTATTTAGAAAGCGTTTTTTTTTTATTTCATCGACGCTATTTCAGTCAACTAAATGTTAAGTTCTATTTCAAAACTTATTAGCTTACTGAAAACTCTGCGAAATGATGTTGGGTTGATGTACAAACTACTTTAATTGCCACTTACAAATAAGATTTATTTATACATCGATATATGCTGTATGATGAATACATTTTCAAATTCCACTCAGAAAATAAGAGTTATGTATCTTATGTTGTAATGTTTTGTATTTTTTTTTAAATTATCTATCTTCTTTTTAATCCAGAATCTTACAATGTTGACAAGAAACATGTTTCAATATCTGGAGTATCATGTGGAGCCCCAATGGCTATTCAGATGCACCTGAGTAAGTCTGAGAACATCATGGGAGTCGGATCAATTGGCGGTGGTGAGAAAAAAATTCATTTGATTTTGTATAAGTTTAAAACAACAGTATGAATAGAATCAACAGAACAATTTTGGATTATTATTGAAAGGTTTGAGTACATCATCACCATCGTGAATTTGTTGTCACCGTTTCTCCCTTGGCTCTGTTGCCTTGATTTGCGATAGTCTTGTCTATTAAAAAGTAATTCTTCGCTTGTGTCAATTAATGACGGTAGCTTCGAGCAAGATCTGAGATTCGGGTCGGGTTGTCTCACACAGAGTTTTGGCTCCTTCCTCTTATAAATATCATATTTATCGGAGGCATTATTAAGATTGCATTTTTGTATTGACAAACAAACAATAACTGCGTCAAATATTTAAGCACCAGAATGTATACGTAAGTAATTAAATTGACATCATTAAAGCTAGGAATCCATGTGGACCGATGTAGGACGGTCACCAAGCACGAATCCAGGTGGTGTGGTTAAACCGGTTAAGGAGGCCTAAACATTCCCACTTATTGCATGAGACTAGAAGTCTTAATAAATACACTTTATGGCGCTGTAAATGATCTCAAAAACTTACCGTCCCCATTAATTGTCCTTAAAAAACCAAACGAGTAACATGTTTATACATATTTACTAACACAATTTGAAACATGAAAATTGGACTTAACCTAGCATAAAGATAAAAACAGTGGCTAATAAGTGGTAGATTCATAGATTCCACATACAGTTAAGTATATGAAAAATGATATTGATGAACAATCAGTATGCTCGCAGAGTTACAACAGCAACACCGAAGACAACTTAAACTGCAAAGGAAGAAAGGGAGATTGGGGACCTTTGGAGAGCAAAACTCATCCAGCTTTGTGTCAGGGGAAACACTAACTTGCTATAACAGCAGTGTGAGTTCAGAAATAATAACAACACGAAGTCCAACCAACAATTAGAAGGATAGATATCAAAATCCAGCCTTCTCGATATAGGGAGCTTTCAACTTGAGCCCTTCATCGAGTCCCAGCAGTATTGTTACAAGGTGTGCAATGCCAAAAATTGTGTCAGTAAAAGACAGTGAATGGACTCAATACTAGGCATGTAGTGCGTCTCACTATGAGAAGATCACAGCTACGTGTAATCAGTTTTCTTGAAATTTTAGTAGCAACGGAAGATACGTCAGATTTTTATTTTATAAGAGCAACTTGTTTTCAAATACATAAAGAACAAAATGCCCATGGGGCCTTAACGTCCATCTGGATTGGCATTTGAATATGTTTGATCCTATGGTCACTCCTTGAACAAAGTTGGTTATCCATGCCCTAAAGTTACTACAAACCAAAGCATGTGCATATATAGTTTATATGAAAATTTTGAAATTTTATCAAATTTTCCCCATTTGGGCCCCCAAGTGACCCTCCCTGAGTACCTAGCCCGTCAGTTGAACAAATCCGAATCCCCTTCCCCTAAGGATGACATCTTCCAAGTTTCGATGAAATTGGTCAAGTAGTGTTGGACAAGTCACAAATGTGAAAAAGTATCATATTCGCTATATATACATATAGTTTTAAACTTTGACCTCAAAATGTGTAACCTTTTTTTTAACCCATGGTCACGCCTTTGACAAACTTGGCTCTCTATGCCCACAAGTAACTACATACCAAAACATTAGGCTCTAGGCCTTCTAGTTTATTCGAATTTTTGTGTTGAAATTTTATCAGATTTTCCCCCTTTTGAACCCCAAAGTGGCGCCCTCTGGGGGCCCAGCCCTTCATTTAAACAAATCGGAATCCCCTTTCCATAGGGATACTTCCTACAACGATTAGATAAAATTGGTCCAGTTATTTTGGATAAGAAGTCGAAAATATGAAAAGTTAACATGTTTGCTATATATATATAGTGTTGCACTTTGACCCCGAAACACGTTACCTACTTTTGACCCCAGGGTCACGCCTTGAACAAACTTGGTTCACCATGCCCTAATGTTACTTCATACCAAAATATTAAGCTCTAGGCCCTATAATTTTTTAGAAGAAGATTTTTGAAATCTGAATCCCCTTCCCCTAGGGATACTTCCTACCAAGTTTGGATAAAAAGGATCCAGTGGTTCAGGAGAAGAAGTAGAAAATATAAAAAGTTAACGACGGACGGACGACGGACGGACGACAGACGAAGGACGACGGACGACAGACGACGGACGGGATTTTTATGAGAAAAGTCCACTTTAAACCTTCGGTCCAGATGGACTAAAAATATATTCGAAACGATGTATAATATTGAATCTTATAAAACGGAATAGATAATAATACATTTTAAATAAGAATATTTACTCTCCGAACGGGAATCAAACGAAGGCATGTTGGAAAATTAATAAATTAACAAGCAACATTTACAATATAGAATAAAAAAACAGTGATTATTTTGGTTGATTCTTTTACGTCTATTGAAAATTGGACAAGACAATATAGAGTAATTGATAATTTGTGTTTTCGTCATTGTCCAGTCCGGAAGAGATCAGTTTTACGCATTAATTTAACCACATGCCCTTGTGTTGCAATAAAATAGTATATTCGATAAACAAAAACGTTTTATTAAAGCCGCGCGTCCATGGACATGGACATGGGCAAAGAAAAGGGAAAACGTTGGACGCACACAGAAAAAAACCCTAAATATACATTTATTACTTAAAAAAAAAAACATCACGGATTTCCATTAAAAAACTAGAAGCGAAACCAGGAGTTTGCGATATGGTAAGCGTTTCCTGCTACATATGTATTACCCGCCGCGATGCCTCCGTGTCATTCCAGCGTATGGCAACCCTTTCCACTGTTTATAAAGAATTAGAATATGTCACTGTTATGGTGATGAAAGAGCAAAGGAGAAACACCATAAACAGTGTTATGGTAGAAGTTTGATATGTTATTTGTTCATGTTAAACTGATACATTGGGTATGTCTTTAATTGGGTAATCCAGCTTGAAAAACAATAAAAAGGAGAGATTGTATTCTAGACAACAAAACACTTACAACACACAGGATGATTTATTCAGATTACGAAATGCATACAATAGGCGGGATGTGTAGTCCCAAGAAATGATCTTTTGTTACAATACGCATTCTGTAAAATTTAAAAAGATTAAATATCGTACAGCAAATTTCACAAAAGAAAAAAAAAACAGTTTTATGTTTGTCTAGCATATTAACAGTATACAGACAAACAAACATATTTTGATTTCGATGTTTCAGTGCCATATGCATGTGCTGAATCCTATGCAAAGGATGTGTGTTTGTATCGTCCAAATATTGTGAACGTCAGTTTATTGACGACATTTGCCGAAGCTAAAGCAAAACGTGGAATGATTGATGCAACTTCACACCTTGAAAACAGCAAAGTATACATATTTGCTGGCAAAGAAGACTTTATTAAACCAGGTTAGTGAGTAATCTACTGACGCTAAGACAAACTTTATATTTACCAATGGTACAACATACATTTGAGACATTCGAATTCCGTATATAGCAAACATGACACTCTGTTTTTTTACAACTGAAGTCAGAACGCAGAGAAATGGCTATAGTACGACACCTTTTATTCATTTTATACAAAAACAGTATGAGTGGAATTAACAGAACGAAAGACATTGACAAGCAATTAAGCACCAGAATAAAAGTAATTAAATTGACATCACAACTATCCTCAAGACCAGTAATCTGGGCAGACTGACTTCGGACAGTCACCCAGCACGAAACCAGGTGATGAAGTTAATGAGGCCTCAACCTTTCAACGTCCTGCATGAGACTAGAGGTATAAAGTATAGACATTCAATTAAAATATTATTAAATACTACTCATTAATCTTAACGGGTAAAAAATATATACATATTTACAACAGGCAATTGGAAACATTTATAAACAATCAGTGTGCTCGCAGAGTTACAACAGCAACAGCTGGGCCAACTTAAGCTTCAGATTCAGAAGATCAATATTTTTGTTTATCCTTATCGGACTGATTGTTCATTATCGGATATAATTTACTGTACGCGAAAAACAACTAACATCTTCAAATTGTCTTTATCTGTCTCTTGCAATTGATGGTCGTAAGCATCATCCAAAGTGGACTTTAATTTTCCCGTCAGAGGGAGCTAAAAGAGCTGTGAGAAGCTCGTGATTTCCATTATTACTGGCTATTGTTATAATGCCATCCAATGATCGATCAAAACGATCCTTACGTCTGATTTTACCATTATGACGTTTACCACGGGATCTACGCCTGCGCACCCGCTTAGTTCCCTAAGAAAATACGTTAATGTTAGTGTCGTTAGAATTGTTGCCCTTTCTGTATATCTGATCCTTAAGACTTTTGTACAAAATACAAAACAGGAATCTTATAGTCGGCGTAAAAGACGACTATCTTTCTATTTTAGTGCATGTATTATGGTGTAAAGATCACTAGAGGATATGTCTTCAAGTACACGCAATGTTCACATTAATATCTTCTATGTATTTTAGTGGACGCTTGCATCAACATTAAGTCAAAACGGAAGGTTATAAAACTATGGAACTAAATTACGCTATAAAGATAGAAATTTGTTTAATGGACTCATTAAAGATTAAAGCCATTTGAGTGACTGTTGATTGCTAGAATTTTGAAATAGACCTTGATTTACTAACAGGTTTCGAATATAATCACATAGAAGATTTTGTGACTGTTTGCCCGAATAAGACATATAAGCAGAACTAACTTAAAGAGAACATTACTCGACAATAAATTGTGTGTGTGTGTGTGTGTGTGTGTGTGTGTGTGTGTGAAACACAAGAAGAAATAGGATCAACAGAACAAACGCTATTGACAAACAAACAATAGTTTCATCAAAACGTCACCACAAGAACTAACCAGCCAAATGAGACTGTTTTAGTTTGGGCATTAAAGTATACGTCAAACCAACTAAATGAGTGTTTTAAACAAATAACTCATGATGCAATTATTTTATATTGTATATAATCTTACAGTACATGACATGACATGACGTGGACAAAAACAACAACACAGAGTGAGTGTTTCAGTAGAGGCTTGAAAAGCCATCGCTGTTGCAGTGTGTACTCATATTAAGTTAAATAAGAGAAACAGATCATTTTATGAACACTTTAACACACGATTCCATACTGTACGATGTAAGTAGGTTAAGATCAAGTTGATTATTGCATATTGCTTTGTTTACTGAAGATGTTTAATTATTTTGTCAATTATTACTTTTATATACGGCACATTTTAACTCTCTATTTTATATACAACTAGAGAACGGACCTAATATTGAAAAGTTTTACTCTCACTTCAAAGCTGACATTAAGACAAAGTTTGACATAAATGCAGGGCATGGCATGGTAAGTATCAAATTATTGTTTTTTTCCTTTTTTATTTTTATATATATAAATATGTAATTGTAAATGAGCATTTAGCATAAAGTATTCCACCATAGTACATTTAACGTAGCGACTGAAATAAATACAGTTAAATACATTTTCTTAAACTACAAACAATTAAATAAAATATTACCTCTGCATACATCAATTTTGACTACTTATCATAGTGTTGAAATGGCAAGTAATGAGCCTCAGCAACAAGGATTCGTATTGACATCAACAATCATAGACTCAATGACAAGATTTGACTGCAGTTGCCCTAATCGACATATGAAAATAAAATATTAAAAGGGTATATATATATATATACATTGTATTTGATGTAGTTTCCCTATATTGATCAATGCCATGTACTCTAATTGAAAGTGACTTCTTCTTTCAGCCGACTGAGAACTATGGGGGACCTTGTAATAGTTCAAATCCGTCAAGTGGATATCTAAATGACTGTGATTATAATGCTGCATTTGACATGCTTAATCACATTTATGGAGGCAACCTTACGGTAAACATACTACTGACGTCAGCCTTTTAATGAACACTACATTATTACAGCAAAGAGATACCATGAATCTCATAAATAAATAAATGCTATAAATTTTTTTGACTTAATAACAATATTATATGTTTTAACCACACTTGCATCAACTGTATTAAAATGCCACGACCCAAGAACACCATATCAATTAAAAATGCAGGATAAACACTGTGAATCTAGACTGATCTAACGTAATGCGGACACCGTCCTCTCTTTATTCTTTTAACAGAGGGAACTTTGTGTACGGGAGTAAAAATAGACGTTTATTATACTTCGTTTTTGTCCCCTGCTTTTCGAAGAAAACGGGGGGATATTAATTCGGGTGTGTCCATCTGTCTGTCTCTCCGTTTGTCTGTCGCACTCTGATTTCCGTGCTCTAAATGCTCTAACAATGGTCAGATTTCGACAAAATTTGGTATATAAGTACATTATGCCGATACTCGGGCTGGTTCGAATGCCAATGCGATGCCTTTATATTAACGAATACTAATGTAGTTGCTAAATTATTATTGGTTAATCAGTTTCCGTACTCTAACAGCTTTAAAATGCTCCGATTTCAACCAAATTTAATATGCATGTACACAATAACAGGAGTTGGGCTAATTTGGATGGTCCATGCCATATGTGTTAACTTACGTATATTAACGATGTTTCTGAATTATCATTGGTTAATCAGTTTCTGTGTTCTATCGGCTCTTAAAATGGTCCGGTTGTAACAAAATTTGACAGACAAGTTTATAATGACAAGACTCAGGCTAAGTTTGATTGCTAATTTGATGTATGTACACTTATGCACATAAATGATGTTTCAAATTTTTTATTGGTTACTTAGTTGTAGTGCTATACCAACCCTCAAATGGTCCAATATAACCAAATTAGGTATGCAAGGACGAACTGCAAGATTTGCGTTTAATTTGATGCTTAATGCAAATATTGTTAATTCAAAAAAATCAATCTAGCGGGGGACATAAATTTCACAAAATTGCTTGTTCTACTTTACCCCATAAAAGACTAGATTTGATATACATTGTTTAAAGAAATATACAAACGCACGTACACATATCTTTTTGTTAATAAAGGTACCCAATATGAATGGTATGCAACTGAATGGACAAGTACGTATACATTTATGTTATCTAGACTTTTAGTTCCAAAACATGATAAGCGTATTTTAAATGCACATTACGATTAGCACTTATTTCTTGTGTTACAAAACGTTTCAAAACTGTATTGTTTATCTTATGGTTGCCGTATCCGCGCTCGTATGCATCACTCGAAATGATGTATTTATTGTATAAATGGTTGACCTTGATTTGTAGCTATTGACGTTTGATCAGAGTGAGTTTTTCTACCTACCCTCAAACACCTTCAGTATGGATTTAACTGGATACGTGTATATACCGTCAGGTTGTGTGAACACAGGTAACACAATTTTTTTATATCTTAACTTAACCATAACTGCCTTGCAAAAATTTAACACAATTGGCTATCATTCTATATAAATATTGGTGACAATATTTAAATATGAATGAACTGAACCATTAATAATACGTCATGTGTTTTAGCTATATAACTTTATGTTATTCCGGTATAACAGGTTGTCTATGTTTATGGTCATTCAAAGTTATTCCGTGATGGTAGCTGGGCTCCAATATTATGAGCAGTTTGTGTAAATGTATTATAATAATCACCAAAAGCTTTTCGCTAAACTTTACTATCTTTCATAGCATATCATTACACTACAGCAAATATCGTCAAAGGAAAGATAGCTGACATATGTTATAATGTACCAGGTGAACGCAGCAAAGACAATGTCGGCCTGTTGACTTAAGTTGATGCGTCTTGCGGTTTTCCATGGCCATCAGTAATTCTGCTTCAGATATCATTCTTACTATGTTTTTTGTTACGTTTTGCATTGTCGTCTTTTCTTCCGATTCAGATGTCATTCTTTCTAACTTTGATGTTTATTGGCTTGGTCGACAGTCCCTACTTTGGATGTTTGCTAGCTTGGTCGACAGTCCCTACTTTGGATGTTTATTGGCTTGGTCGACAGTCTCTACTTCGATCTAAATTGGCTTGGTCGACAGTCCCTTCTTTAAGTGTTGCTTGGCTTGGTCGACAGTTCCTACTTTGGATGTTTATTGGCTTGGTCGACAGTCCCTACTTCGATCTAAATTGGCTTGGTCGACAGTCCCTACTTTAGATGTTTATTTGGCTTGGTCGACAGTTCCTACTTTGGATGTTTGTTGGCGCGTTCTTTGTTGTCAGTTCCTCTGATTCAGTTTACATTCCTTTTTGCTGATGTTTTGTTTGGTGCCATCTGTTGATTTAACTAACTGTTCTTTCTAACTTTTATGTATGTTGATGTTTTTATTGATCGTTAGTTCAACCGATTTAGATGCCATCGCTACTTATTTTAAATGGTTTGCATTTCATTTTTTAATTTATGCATTTTAAACATGTTTTCCTTTTTACTTTTGACAAGTTCTTCCGAAGTCATGCATAGAAATGAAGATATAAATGTTTATATGGTAAAAGCGTTAGCTCAAAACTTTAACTTGTATTTGTATTTAGCAAATTTTCGAGTTGTTCATCCTCTTATGATAACATTGGAGTAACCGGGACCAATCAATATTGTTTGTGTTCTTTAACATATAAAAATTCGTTAAAATGAATGAATGTATTGATTGTTTTCAACTTAACAGAATGTAAACTGCACGTCGCCTTACATGGCTGTTCCATGAGCACGTAAGTTAGCAATTAACCAAATGTTATATTGTATTAAGCTTAACCCTAAAGCAAACAAAACAAGAGTCCCATTCGGCCTAAACGTCAATTTGGATTTAATAGATGTAGATGAGAAGATTCACAATGTTAAGAGATGAAAACATATAACGATATAACCGACACAACAGTTGAAATAACTGACAAATCTAAACTTTACTTGTGCGTCATTTAGCATAATAAGCTGCGATTGATTTGCATTTTCAGGTGTATATTTTATAGTTTTTACAAGTCAATTGTATGTGCTTTAGATATTAACTGAATAAAACATACTTAAATAAAGATAACATCGAAACATATAGATACCAAACTATGTTTACAATTACAATGTCACTCATTGGATGTCTGACGTACATGTGTGGCCGAGTGGTTAGCGCGTTCGCCTCGTGTCGGTACACTGGTGAGGTGAATCCGGGGTCGCGGGTTAGAATCCTTCTGGCGCCATATCCTAAGACGTTAAAATTCGGCACTCTTCTCACTTCCTGCTTAATGGGTAGGAGAAATACTGGTTGGCTCTGTGTCCCGAGTGAAGTATCACGTCAATGTGTCTGCGGCGTGATATTTCAGTGAAACAGCACTATAAAGTCGCCATAAGTGTGCGCTGTCACAAGCAGACACCGTCTCGATATGACCTATACGTGAGTTTAATGGAAGTTTAACCAAAATCAAACAAACGTGTGCTGGTCCGGTAAGAATTTGATAATAGGCTTATGTAATTACTATGGAATATATGCGGGGAAATGCCAATTGTTTCATTGTTTCGTGCCCATTGCTAGTATAAAGGAGGCTCACAGGTCTGAAGTTTAGCTTGAGGAATTTTACATTCGTGTCAGCGCCATCTGGCACACAGGTAGGACATTACACATCACCGCCAAGCAAGGGTTGTAATCACTTCCCTGTCTGGTATGCATTCTTGGACCATATAACCGTACTGTGGGCCTCTTAATAAAAAGTTTAAAAGGACAATTCAAAAGCATAAGGACACTGTGACGGTTAACACTGGGTCACCAAAGGGTATATAATTCGGGTAATACTCATTGATCAAAATTGATAATAATTGAAATGTATGACACTTTTTACAAGAGATTAGATCGATGACCCCACATTTTTTATATGCCTATTTGAAGATAAAACATAAAAGAATAACCATGGGGATAAGTGTAGAAATTTAACATATTATAATTTCTGTTTTATTGACCAATTTATGTAAATCAACAAGTGCAAATTTGTGATTTTTGTCTTTTGTTTTGTTTTGTTTTTCTCTTATGAATTAACCTACACGAGGCATATGAATTAAATTATTTAGCAGTGTACAATGCATTTCTGTTAAAAAAATTGTTTGGCCCCCCGACCCTAAATATTACAAACCTCAGTTTTGAAAAAAAGTCGACGACTCCTTATTTTTTTTTTTCACTTATTTAACATCTACAAAAATTGGGAAACATTAGTTGAAAGTTTCATAAATATCTAACATATACTTTTAAAACGATTGCTGGCCTGGGAGCCTCCTTCAGTGCTCAATACTAGATGAAGCTAGAAAATGCTAGCTGTCAATTACGCATTGCTGGTTATCAATCGTTCATTGCTAAATGCTAATTGCTCATTCATATCAATAGGCCTAATATTATAATATCAATTCATTTTTATTTGCGCGAAATCAAACTTGAATTATCAGAATTTATTGATGAAACATTTATTGTCTTTACTATTTTTTCACCACTGAAAAAATAACAATTAGCGGTAATTGAATTGCAAACGTGATTTTAGTGCAAGTTTAAAAAAATATATCAGAAAATCTTATAAATCTATTTTTGTGTTCAGGAATGCAAGACGAGTGTTATGAGTGGCCACAATTTGGGAAATTATTTACATTATTACAGAAACTACACCAAATAGTGAGCAAATAAACAAAAATCATTCAGGTAATTGCAAAAAGCATTGCGCACCGGCTTTCCGTAGGTACTAAAAAAGTGTAGTTAGCAAATAACAATGCTTAATTGAGATATAGCAAAGGGCAATTTTTTTCAGTTAACATCAAGCAATACGCAATTAGCAGTTGGCAGTAAGTAACTAACAATGCACAACTGGTAAGTAACAATTCGCAATTTGAAACTATCAATTAACAGTTAGCTACTATATATCAATTAACAGTTAGCTACTACCAATTAACAGTTGATAACTATCACTAGCAATGAGCATTTGGCAAGAAATATTTGACATGTCCAGCAGTCCTTAGTTTTCCAGTTAGCGAGGGTGTCATCTCCCGTGTTGAGCACAAATAGATAAAAGTGTAAAAAAATAAACATGATATGATCCACTTGAACAATGAGCCAATATTCACAGCAAAGTGTGGTAAGCTTGAATAGCAGTATCCCCTCCCCTGAAAATATTTGATTCCTCTGTCGAATCTTTCATTGACCCATTAAGATAAGTTGAAAGTTTAAATTTTCAAGAAAATGAAAGTAAGAGTAGACGACTTTTTCTCGAAAAGTGACACAAAGTGACGAAATTATTATTCAAATGCAATATGAAAGTCGTTTGACAAATATTTAGGGGTCGTCGTTACTATTTATAACATATTTTAAATGTATTCTTTGTAGATGTGAAACAAAAGGTTATATATAATGTAATTGCGCCCAAAACAGATGGGCTATGGGGCGACGTTGTACCAATTTGTTAAAAATAATTATCAAGAATGTCAATAAATTAAAAAAAAAAATTATATAAAAATGGAAAGACTTTCATTAGAATTCCAAACATTTTCTCTGTATCAAAAAATGGATTTCGATTTATGAGATTGTTTGTTTCATAAATAAAACAATTTACTAGTGTTTCATACACTATTGTTCCATCCTTGGATATATTGTGCGGGAAGGGGCTGTGTTTATCTAATATATGGCCTTTTACTCAATTCTTATTTGTTTATCTAGACAATAGGTCCCAAGTGGACTTTACTCATACAAATCCTGTCCGTCATAAAATTTTGCTCTTAAACTACTTCAACCATATTTGGCAGGAAGCAACCTTATGGGAAGGGGATTCACGATTGTACAAATGAAGTCTCTGGTCCCCAATGGAACAGGTTGGTAGGTCAAAAGGAGTGCATTTGACTTTATTCCTTTAAACGACGTCTCCTCAGAAACTACTGTGCAGATTTCATCTTATGTAGTAACTTTGGGGTATGGAGAACCACGTTTGTTCAATCACGACACTAGGGTCAACAATATTATGGACGTTAAGGCCCAATGGGCATCTTGTTGTTGAAATAATGCAACATAACATGTATATCGTAATACGTAAGTTTTTTTTTATCATAGACATATTGGATTGATGTCATCACTTAGTCAGAAGTATCGCTAGTGTCATTGAGGATTAAGATAACAAATTCTACATCAAAGATAATAAAAAGCATTATGAAAAGTATCGTGTAGCGACCTAGTCTTCAAACGACGAAAAAATACTGAAATAAAAGCATCGCAAGGCTCTATCCCAGTACCTGTTTGAAAGTGTAACAGATGAATGAAACTTTTGAGTTGTTTCAAAATGTTTGAAGTTTCCATACTTGTTTTAATGAAGTTTTATCATATTAACATGTGGTACACATAAAGATCTATTCCCTTTACCAAACATCAAATTTTCATTTATAAAATCTCCTACGATTAATGTAGGTTAAACCACACTACAGGTTTTAAATATCAAACACTCGTGTAAGTTAATACCTAATGGTGCTCACACGTTGGCTTATACTTTAATTGAAATAATGTCGCAGTTCCGAGACATTACCCTTAATATACTTGCACCTTTACTCATCAAAACCGTTTCAAAATATAGGTGCATATATTTTCGTTCTTCATTTTTTCCTTGCACGTGATTTCTTCGATGGTGAAGTATTGTTACTGTTTATTGCAAAAAGCATATATTCTAAACACAAATTACGTTAATCAATATAATGTAACACATATGGGCAAGGAGTGTAAAAACGGCCGTAAAATGCTTAACAATACATAATATATATAATATTAATGAAGTTTTTCACTGTTACAAAAAAAAGAAATTAACGTAATTAAATATCTTTGAAATGCAATGTTTTGACGTCGTAATTTATTCTTATTGAAATAACGTCAAGATAGAATCCAAATATCATTGATCGGCATATTTTACAATAAAAAAGTGGATTTAAAGTTTAATATTTTCACATACCACCTATAACATGGATATCTATTGAAAAATGTGAAAATCGAAATTTCAAATTTCTTCTCCTCTGTCCCTTTTTTCTAGGCGTGGTCACATATTTTCAACCGTGTTGAACTTTGACCCTAGAACGCGTAACCCATTTTTGACTCCATGTTCATGCCTTAAACAAATTTGGTTCTCCATGACATAAAGTTACTACATACCATATCATTTAACTCTAGGCCTACTGGTTTACATTTTTTTGTCAAAATGTCCCCTAGTGGACACAACTGAACACAACTGAACCCATACTCCTAGGGATGCTGCATACCAAGTTTGGATAAAATTGATCCAGTGGTTAGGCAGATGAAGTCGAACATGTGAACTGTTTACGACGGAAACTGCGGACCACGGACGGCAAATGACAGATGACGGACGACGGACGGAATTTGTATGAGAAAAGTCCGCCTTGGACCTTTGAACCAGATTGACTAATAACATGCGATTTTTTAAATTGTTTTCTTGAAAGAAAACATGTTCCCCGAGGTTGGCACCTTTTCACGTTAGGGAGGTTTAAACGCCACTGTGATATTGAGAGATATGCTGGCCGTAGCGTGTGCTCTAAGTAGGATCACCAAATGGAAGTAGGTGAAAAGGTAGAAGTCGGACGAATATCAGTAAGTCCTTCAAATGAGACGTTAAGCTGGCGGTCCCGTGGACTGGTATTTTCTAACCCTTTGGAACAATAAAAAGTCCAACGTAAAATGTTAAACTATTAGACGGTAACGAAATGACAAGGACTATTCTTTTTTATGTATTATTCTTATTATTTGACTTTTACGCTAGCTTACTTGCTCTATGGCTTGAATTTTCTTCGTAGATATTTTGTCTGAATATCATTGAGTGATTCTGAAAAAAAAACCAGTATGAGTAATATCAACAGAACGAAAGACATTGAAAAGCAAACAATAACTACATCAAGTAATTAAGCACCAGAATGTAAGGAATTAAATTGACATCACAAAAATCATCAAGACTAGTAATCCATGCAGACCGACTTAGGACGGTCACACAGCAGGAAACCAGGCGGTGTGGTTAAACCGTTAAAAACTATTAAAAAAACATAGACGATTTGAAAAAGACAACATAAGTCTGTGGACATGGGCAAATAAAAAAAAATGTATGACGCACAGACAAAAGATACAACAAAAACAAAAATTAACTGAAAAGGAGATATCACAAGCATAAATTAAACAAACAAGAAGCAAGTAAGCGTTTCCTACTACAACATGTGTCAATCGAAGCGATGTTTTCATATCAAGTTGGTGTATGACAACTATTTCCATATAAAGAAAAAGAAACACGTATGTCAAATTTAGAATCTGCAACTGGACCAACATATAGGTAATGCATACATAAAAACAAGCTATTGAATATCTGATTAACTTGGACACATAAACATTATATGCAATTGAAGTCGGTATGGTTAAACAAAATGGGACATTGACTTTGGGAAATCTAAGGTCGTCACGATTCCTATCAAGTTTTATGGAAAAGGTATCTTTCGTGTCGTTAAAAATGTTGAAAAGTAGTAAATTCGAAAAACCAAGACGATATGCTAAAGCTGTAAGTCAATGGACATTGGCAAACAAAAGGAACACGTTTTATGCATACAGGAAAATTGACCAAATATATATTTATTAACTAAAAATAGAAACATCACGAACTTCTATTAAAATACTAGAAGCGAAACCAGGTGCTCGCGATATGGTAATCGTTTCCTGCTACACATGTGTCAAAAAAGATTTTATTTTTTTCAAGAATGTTATTGGATTATCAAATCACTCTATTTTGTATTGTGATAGCAATGTCATTTCATTTTGCAAGGACTTTAAACATGTTTGTTTTCTTGATAGCATTTTCTCAGAATCCATCTCATAGATAAAATGGTCGAACTTAATATGTTTTTTTAGAACAAACATTGAAAAGGTGTACATAGAACATGCCGGTTACAATGAAGTTGGGGAGGTCAACAACATCATCATTCTGTATCCTCAAATTGTCCCAACGTTACCCTTTAACCCTAGAGGATGCTGGGATTGGTCGGGATACACGGATGCTTATCGTGCCAAATACTGTACGTACGACCAACAACCATACTGCCTGCATGCATTTTTAAAATAGTTGATACTTGAAAAAAAAAGCATTTGATTCTATTTGAATTATAATAAAAACAACCATTATCTTATGCGTTCTGTAATTCAATGTTGTAATATATTTATATTTCGATTTTGTTATTAACAGGTACTAAGCATGGGTTCCAGATTAGTGGCTTGGCAAAAATGATTAGAAGAGCAGTCGGTAAATTTATTCCCTAAGAAAGATACATACGAGACAAGTTGCACCAGACAATTTGGTTAAAGAACCACATAAAGCATTCAAATCACAATGTGTGTGTCTTGTTTTTGATTGAAGTAAAATTGTGATCCCAAATACAAAATTGCACACTGAAAAATACCGCCAATAACAATAATATGTATAAGAGGAAAGATCAAATACTATTTTTCACAGTACTTCTTAGGTTGTTGTCGTTTTAAAGCTGCGCTTCTTTACTTGTTTGATATTTGTGAGAGTTTACCAAAAGGTTTTTGAGTAAAAAATATATTATATGCCGAACTGGTATGTCCTACTCTTGACTTTAATTGAAATCTTTATTCCTTGTAGAACGTTTACATATATCAAACTTAAGATTGCATCTGTTTGGCACAACTTTTCAGTTTTGATTTAGATTCTAAGTATGCACGTTACATGTGATTCGATTTGTCTATGGCTATTTGTCACAGATACTGAAATATGGTTTGATCCCATATCTACCCGGTGTATATCTTAAGTTGTATTTAGGTTCTAAGGCTGCCAATACATGTGTTTTTGTCGAAATAAATTGTGGTGCAAAGTCGTTGCTATATTGAAGTATACATTTAATACGATTCTGAATTGATCATACGTTATGGAATTTATACGACAGTCTGGTACAAATGTACTTGTTCTAATGTTTGATAAGTTTATTCACGAGACGTAGCAATAAACTTAGTTTTATAAATCTGTGGAGGTCATCTGTTGAACCAAAACTAGTCTTTGGATCTGTTGGGGTTAGAAAAAATTACCGCTGAATCAGAGGGACAGAAAAACCAAGAACAATGCCAACGAAAATCAAACGACAATAAAACACACATAAATCTCCATTACAAAAGTACTCAAGGCGAGTCCAAACGACTGAGGAACTTCAACAAATTGAATTATGTGAGTAAACCTCTTAACGGATCCCGAACGACTCCTATTGCCCGTAAGGGTGGGGGATTCAGACCACAAATATATTAAAAATTAAAATAAAACCCTGTAGTTCTTAACATTAAATCATAACTTAACAAGCACCAATGCAGGAGCGATCATACAATTATAAAATACGTTTTGTTAACCTTTGTGAACAACACACATAAAACAGGACCAGATGGGTTGGGCTATCTACATCAAGTTAACATTTTTGATATAGTGTTTGGGACGGGGTTGTCTCGTACAGAGTATTGTCTTTTTCCTCTTATAAATATCACATTAATTGAAGGCATGTTCCAGATTGCACTTTTGTTGTATTTGGACCCAAGGGCCACGCCTTGAACAAACTGGGTTCTCAATGCCCTAAAGTTAATTCACATGCAAGCATTGAGCTAAATGCCTTCTTGTTAATGAGAAGAAAAATGTTGAACTGTTGTCAAGTTTTACTAATTTCCGGTCCCCTTGTTGTGTCCCCTGGGGGCTGAACCGCGTTATTTGAACCCCCCTTACCCCAGAGATATTTCATACCAAGGCTAGATACATTTGAGCCAGAGGTTTTAGAGAATAAGTTCTTTGTTTGTTTGTTTGTTTAATTATGGCTTAAACGTCACGTCCAGAATCTTTTACCGATATTGTGACAAAAGATCAAAAGAGAAAAACCAAAAGATTGGACAGGAAGAGTTGAAAATGTTAAAGGTTAACATATTTGCTTTTTATATTCATATACAACTTTGAACCCAAAACGCGTAACCTTTTTTAAATCCCAAGGTCATGCCTTGAATAAAAAAAGGTTCTCTATGCCCAACGGTTACTAAATATGCAAGCAATAAGCTCTAAACCTTCTAGTTTACTAGATATTTTTAGAAATGTTGTCAAATTATTCCGAGTTCCTCCTTAAGTGGCGCCCCGTGCGATTGAGCCCACTTGTATGAACAAATCGAAACCCCCTTCTCATAGGGATATCTGCTATGAAATTTGACCTTAACATGCGTAACCTAATATTGACCGCAGGTTCACGCCCTGGCACAACTCAGTTATCCATGCACTTAAGCATAAAGCTCTAGGCCTTCTAGTTTATTTGAAGAAGTTTTTTGAAATTTTCCACTATAATTACCATAGTGGTAGCCCCTAGGCTAATCCCCTTCATTTTAACAAATCGGAATCCCCTCTAGAAACTTCCATTAAAAAAGATGAATTTGATCCAGTAGTTTTGGAGAATAAGTTGAATATGTGAAATGTTAAAGACGGACGACCTTGGATGACGGGCGTGTTTTGTGTGAGAAAATTCCACCTTGGACCTTCGGTCCAGAAGGAGTCGGAAAAAAGTTTGTTTGTTTAATTAGGGCCTAACGTCATTTCCAGAGTATTTCACCAATATCGTGACAAAAAACCAAAGGAGAAAAACCAAAAGATAGAACATGGGAAGAGAAGCGGCGACAGTTATGGGTAATGAAAGTAATCACGACCGAATTTTCTCGATATAATGAACTTTCAACTGGTGTCTTTCATTGAGTCCTAGTAGTATTATTAGGTTTGCAATTAAGGAATTGTCTTACAATTTTAAATGCAACGGATTTATGTGTAAAGGTTTATTGTGATCATCCTACGTTTAAAAACAAGATCTCCGTAAAATAAGGTTTGTGATATGCTCCTAGAAACATAATAAGAAATACTCTCTTGATATCTTCTATAAACCTTGCTTAATGTTTTGCGCAGTTTATGCTACTGGTAACGTTGTAAAATTAGCTTGGTGGTAAGGTTAACACTACGAGAATAAAAGTCATTAGAATTGGAACACGCTCAGGTATAATGAATTTATATAAAAAAAAAACGCCGTATGATTGAAGTCGTTGAGTATATCCATCAATCCATGTGTAATGCCAAATTCCAAAAAAGGCTCGTCTTTATAGTAGTTATCTTGAATTGTTTTCAAAATGCCCCACTATACCGTCAAAATACCAAACAAAGTCAAAGCATGGAACAACTTAGTTATAATTTCAATGTCCAAAATAATAGAACTTAAAATACGTCTTTGATCCAACAATAGTTATCACACATCACGTATAAAAATGAGATATTGATATTTGTTTGTTTTATTGAGGTTTAACGTCCGTTCAACTTCTGTACAGGTCATATCGAGATGGTTTCGGCTTGTGACAGTCCACGCTTATTGCGACTATATAGTGATGTTTCACTAAAATATCTCCAATCAGACACATTGACATGATACTTCACTCGGTCCCATTATCCGGACATCAAGCTAACCAGTATTTCTACCACGACATGTTGAGCGCTAAGCAGGGATATCTGCGTCTTATCATTTGACGCGGTTTCTTCACGACTTGACAGCTGATGATGAACAGCGATTTTGGGGTAATTATCGATCAATATGTGTGAATTGACATAAGTTAACACAAATACAGACAACAGTTACATATTTATTTATTACGTAAGTCTTAACTACATTTTTAACACGACAAAGTCATACTTTTTGTGTTTTTAAAATGCCACAAAGATAACATATTATACATATGCATACACAATTAAATGTCATTACATAATTTTAATAGCATAATAATAATAAAGAAGAAAGTGAAGAATATCTTCAGACAATATAAATTTAACAAAATAATTCCAAATATAAATACCTTAAATGTACTGACAGGCACCCATATGATGTAACGCTATGAAAAATATTTGATATTGCTGAAATGTAGATGAATACAATATAGTGTTGTTTGATAAAATATATAAAGTCATAAACCATCAATATCAAACAGCTGAAAGAATGTAGACAAAACATCTTGCACAAAACAATTACTAGACAAAGATCTGCACGTCCTTCGGAGGAGACGCTTAGCTACCGGTCCCGTGTACAGGGGTTTTTACCCCCTCTCACGATAAAGATCCTCATGTAAAGTTCAACAGAAGAGTAGGCGGAAACGCCGTTGCATGGGCTCATCCTTCTTTCTGAACTATCTCTATTACTTTCATTTCCCGTTCCTGTCGTAGCTTCTCTGTCTGGCCTCTACCTTTCAACCTTTCTGACTTGGGTGACCCTAACAGGAATACAAGTTCCCGCCAGCATAGGTCTCCAGGTCATAGAGATGCGCAAACTTCCGTACCGCACAAGGACGCGAATAGTATTGAACTTGGTCAAGAAACATCCATGTGAATAACATCAAAAAGCGTGTTCACCATCATTAAGGTACAAGCATTAATTATATTAACAAATATTTACAAAATATATTCTCCAAGTGAACAACAGAACAACATAAGCAGCATGGTACATGTAAATCAATAGTCGGACAATGACTTATAACGTAATACTCGGTCATGTTATTTAGTAATTTCTTCAATATTCAACCTTTAAAAACAACATAAATTCCTTTTCCTCATACTTTCTCCTATATCTCTATATATAAGATTGAGTAATTCATGCAGAACACCCATGAAAGATATCTCTATATTGTATCACGTGGTTTCGCTGTCTTACATCAACTGATGCAACAGACAATCAAATGACATCACTTCTTAATTGTAACGTTGTGAATGCAGCATAGATATGGCGTGAGTGTAGATTTCTTGCTGAATTTCTCAAACTTCAATCGATTCCTACATAAAAAGTAATCAACATATCGAAAAATCCTATCATTTTATAGTTAATGAAGAAACAAAATAAATTCAGATCTTTCCAGTGCCGTCCTCAGATTTTCGTAGCGTGAACCGTTTGAGATGTAATATTTCGCCGCCAATTTCTTACTTATTAAAAACAATGCAAAAACACAGAAAAATGGGAGAAAAATAATCATTCATACACGCTTGTGGAAGATAGGAATATTCCACCCTCGGGGGTTACAAACTGAAGTAAACCTTCGGCAAACCTCTGGAGTTACACCAATCTGTAACCCCCTCGGATGGAATATCCTTATCTTCCACTCATGTATATGGGACATTCTTAATTCTTAACACCTATTAATGTCTATTGTAGATTACGAAACAAAACTTCGCAATCCAGGTAATGCATTTAATGTGTGTGTGTGATGTTGATATTAACGTCTTCAGCGACCGTTCGGCCATTAGAAGACGGGTTACAATGCATTTAATAATATAGTATTTCAAAAATTACAAGTGTGTTCGTGTGTGTGTTTGCAAAATTCGAACGTCGGTAGCTTTTGGTCACCTCTGCATTTCGGATAAAAAGCACATATTTCAGAAATGTAAATATAAACACCCATCCAATTTATTATACAAATTAATAAAACATTAAAATCAATATTTTTCTCTCGAAAAGCTGATAAGGTATATAGGTCAATTATTCATAGCTGTGAAGAGCTGACAACTTCTGTAAATGTTGTCGTTCCACTACTGAAGAAGAAAATTCATATAACATGAAATGTATAAATTCAATTTATTAGAACCTAATTTTAAGTATTCAATCGATTCAGAAAAGGTATATGTAACGCTCTGAGTAAACCGGCCAATCAAAACAATTGACTTAAGTAGTAAATTCGAAACACCTAGACGATATCCATGGACATTAACAAACAAAAGGAAAGCGTTGGACGCACGCAGAAAAATTAACCAAATATACATTTATTAACTAAAAATTGAAACATCACGAATTTCTGTTAGGGTCACCCGAGTCAGAAAGGTTGAACAGTAGAGACCAGACAAACTTCAGAGGGAACGCTAAGCTGGCGGTCCCGTGTACAGGGATTTGTAACCTCCTGGCACGATAAAGATCCCCATGTAAAGTTCGATAAAAGTAGGCGGAAACGCCGTTGCATGGACTCAGCCTTCTTTCTGAACTATCTCTATTACTTTCATTTCGCGTTCCTGTCAACGCTTCTGTTCCTGCCCTATCTTTTGGCTTTTTCGCCTTTGGTCTTTTGTCACGATATCGGTGAAATATTCGGGAAGTGACGTTAAGCCCTAATTAAACAAACAAACAAATCACGAACTTCTATTAACAAACTGAAATACTTCCATAGCCGTATGCAGACATCATTCGAGCATGGTCAAAAGTGGTTGAAAAATATAATTTATGTGGAAAGTTACCGGACCAAGATAGTTTGTTTCATTGGGGTTTACGTCCCTTTTAACATCTAAGGTCATATCGAGACGGTGCCTGCTGACCAAGATAGACAAAGAACGAAACATCCAATGGACGATAAATAAATGATACATTATAAAATAAATCGAGTGTTTTTTGTTCTGATGTGAATTCAAAAGAAATTCAATAACAAATGTTACTCTTTAAAATATATCTTATAGCAATGGGTGACTCTTTAAGGCTAAGCTTGCATAGAATTGTTCTCTGAATACGTGTTCAAGAACAATTCAAATTTTGACGTTTTTTTTTAAATATCCAAAAGTTTATTTATCGCATTTTGCGTTGTGTAATTTGTAAATATATTGCTTTAAAACAATTAACCTATCTGTTTGCACTTTTATACTCTTGATCTAACAAATGGTATTCTAGTGTAATTCGTGTCCTTAAAACAGCTTAAACACGACGTCGGTCTTCGTTGGTCTTGCTGCTCCGCTCGCAAATAAATGTGAAAATTATTGCTACTTCTATTCCTCTCCTGTTAATGGTTTTTTCTCCTTTTGCTCTTTTGCTTTTTATTATGGTGACACTTGCTTCTTTTGAACAGTGGAGAAGGTTACAATACACCATAATGACACGGAGTCATCGCGGCGAGTGACACATGTGTAGCAGGAAACGCTTACCATATCGCGAGCACCTGGTTTCGCTTCTAGTTTTTTA
>JAUMGZ010207333.1:0-12157 GCA_032359645.1 Pododesmus macrochisma | reverse complement strand
ATAAGATAAGATAAGATAAGATAAGATAAGATAAGATAAGATAAGATAAGATAAGATAAGATAAGATAAGATAAGATTAGATAAGATAAGATAAAAAAAAACTTAATTTTGATTCGGTTTACAATGAAACATAAAGCATAAGCTCTGAAGAGATTTTTACCGAATATAAAAATATATAAATAAAAACAACACAAAGTATCATGGAAATTTAAGTTACACGTGCAACATCATATGAGGTAGTTTGGCTTTCAAAGCATAAATTGCAGTTAAAGGAAGAGAAATCATAATCTAATAGAGATTCAAAATCATGCTATAAAACTTAAAATGAACATGTACATGTACATACTCTTTGGACACTTGCTCTCCTGCCAGTTTTACATTGTTTTATTATTCAAAAGTTGTCTTTTTAGCTTAATGTTCGAGAGTTGCGTGTACATGTATATGTTTTATTATTACATACTTAGTAAGGGTATACCTATGATATTGCTTTGTCAATACAATTTATTTTACACTAACACAGATGTAACACACCATAGATACATTATAGCCAGAGGTCAAAACTGCATTACACATTAACACAGTAGCGTTATTGGCAGTCTAATATCCTGTATATCACCATGTCGTTTATACATTAGCCAGCAACATGGGGGTAGGAACTTAATTAGGTTAATTATACTCATGTGTGGGAAGATATTTTAAACGATTACCAGTTATCTTGATGGGACTTGTGTATCTTCAACCTTGTCCAAATATTTCGAACTAACTATAATAACGATGTATGGACACTTTTCGGTGTCGTTGGTATGCCTTTCAACAGTACTGTCTTTTAGCGAACCATGTTTAAAAAACAAATTTACATCGATGATACCAAAAGAGCATTTTCTTCAGCTACATGTAGTCCTAAAGTAATAGAAATCACAATATACATTTCATGTGTACATATGTTTCATTGATAAGTAAGATCATTACTTTTAAAGTTACATTCACATTAACGAATAGTGACCTTTGCTTGGTTTTTAATTTATTTTCAAAATGGTATATTTTATTAAGCATGAAAAGTTAGTAACCTTTCGTTAATTAAACCTGAAGCTCATGTATCTCATCAAGAAACCAAATTTCAAAAATAACCAAAATTTATAATTCGGGGCGAATTATAAATGACTGACGGTACAAGCGTTGATTTTGGACAGCATCACCAAATCGTCTTCATGTGGGTATTGCTCGGGACAGATATAAGACAGTGTTGTTTATATGTTTATATTTACTTTTAAAATGTAATCTCTCTATATAAACCATAGAGATTTGTTGACGTTTATTTGAGCATAACTCTGGCGTAGTAATATTGAAAACGTGTCGTAGTGGGTTTCATTCCTCCGCGCACACGCTCGAGTTTCTTTTTAACTTTTAACTTTTACTTTTTAACTGAAAAGTTGTTAATCAACATGATTAAGACAGTTTTTATGATTCATATTACATTTTTGTTATTTTCTCCAAGTACTCTTTTGTTGCTATAGAATCAGTTCTACACTAGTTATTTCCGGTGGCTGTTCCGATAAAGACACTTACGGCTGCGAATTTCAATTTCAATTTTAATTACTGGAAAATAAATTTGTTGTGGAAAAAACATAAATGAAAATGGCGCTCATCGTTCGATTTATCTGCACGCCTGTTCAGAGTTATAGCACCATATACGTCAACAAATAAAATGTAATGCTTATATAAAACATAACTAAACATGACAATACATGCGAAGACAAACGAATATATTATGTCTTGCACAAATTGAGCAACTTAGTAAAAACTTATTTATTTAGAATACAAATATTTTACGTGAAAGTAAAACCTGCTTTGTACTGGAACGCATACATATAATTTAAAAACATTTAAAGTGCAACAGACGAGATAACGTTTTTGTTTCGAAGAATTTAGAATATAAGAAGAAGATCGATGGTGAAAGTGTTATAAATAAGAAACAACTGAACGTTTGTTCTTCATTATTCACAGTATTTCTATTTCTCATATAAGATTTGAACACACTACACATAAGATTATTTACTAGATATCCACAGACTTTTATTGCCATACATGTAGATAAAACATTTAATTTGATAATTATATCTAACGTTACCGATCAGATTTGCTACAACGTAACAAGTACATTATGTATCCCAGTTCATCATCTGTGTTCTAAATGAACCAGTCTTATAATTTACATATACAATTATTTTAAACGAATTTTAAGATTTACCTAAGAATATATGAAGATATTAACAAATCCTGCATTACACGTATATATTGTTGGTTGTGCTTTCATTTTATCTGGATGTTTTTACTTTCATTCTACACATTACGTTGACATTCTAATCAGTGTATTTGACCGATAAATCACCATTGTGCTACTATAAACACACAAGCATTGACTCTGCTAAAATTGCGATCCAAAAACAATTGATAAAAATATCAAAACAACAAACTGCGGCATTATGCTTCCGAAAACCATGAAACAGAAGTAGAACTGAATCAATGATGTTGAAAGAATTCCAAGCAAATAAAATCATATTAATGAGTTAACAGTATCTTGATGGCAGACGTGTGCATAAAGTATTGGTATCTGTCAGTTAATGTCGGTCTTTTATTGTAATTTTGGTCAGATTCTGCGGTTGAAAATGGAACGCGAACAAAATAAATTATTGGAACTAAAAGGTATTTTTGCGATTAACGCGATATGTTGCCAAATACATGGCCGTTGTCGATTGCAAGCATAATTGACCAATCAGAAACTAGTCTGGTTCCCGATACCCCTCGACATTTTATTTTTGGGCGAAGGGGTCTCGAAAACCAGACTTATCTTGAGAGAACGAAAACAAAAATGCTAAAATGAACAAATGAACAAATAAGGTTGAATAAATTCAGTGGTAAAAAAATGCATCGCTAGCTACGGTTCCCGGAGTGTGCACTCGTGTTAGATTTGATATTCCTGTTATCGTAAGATATATTTCCTATTCACGAGCACACTTTTAAATATCCTTCATTTTTTTCTTATTCTATTGTAAAGCTCATAGTCTATTAGTTTATTTTATTCATTTTATATATTTTTCTTGGATGGTATAATGATGCTTTATACTAAACAAAATCTTGGTATAATAAGGGAGGTAAATCGTATTGCCATTTTGTCCCTGCATCCGCTGAGCGCAAGCGAAGAAGATAAGATAAGATAAGATAGTTTATTCAAATCAATGTCCCACTAGGGGCAAAGTCATTACAATTAGACAATACAAACATAAAAAGAATAAAAAATATATACATATAAGAAACGAAACTTATTCTAACGAAATACAGAACCAGTAAAATGTGTACATAAAGCGGCCATTTCACCAAGGATTGTTTTTCCAATCGGCCCGATCTGTACCAGATTGTCCCAGATGAATTAATTTTTTTGATCGGCCCGATTGTCATCTTGAATCGCCCCAATCTACCTTCGGGGTGATCGGGCACTTACGGGCACTTACGGGACACATGACGGTGTTCCGAGGATCTGATGAGGGTCGGGTGCTCACACTACGCAAGCGAGACAAGGGAACATTCAGGGGACCCTCGGACGACCAAGACGAGCACGGGTCGACGGTTTTTGACCGGCTACTGTTTTTCAACATGTATAAAAACAATATACGATCACTTTTTCGGTACCCGACCCTCGGAGGACTGAGGCGATCGCGCCAGATCTTCCCCCGAAGGTATAGGGTAGTACTCGACAGTGCTTGCAGGTTCCCGACTATTTTCGCATAAATGCGGCCGATCGACCAAAAAAAGGATCGCGTACTAGAGAGGAGTTCACTGGTACCTGCTTTTACAATATTCGCCTCGGGAAATAGCTCATGCATCGGGGCCGACAAAAGTGCTATCATCCACCAAGCCATGTGATAAGTGTTTTATTATAGTAATCTTCCCTCCCCCTCTCTTTCTATCTCCCTCTTGCCCCCTCCCTCCCTCCCCCTGTGGATGCTTCCGAAAGATAAATGGGTTAATTATTCAATTGGACGAGTCTTAATGGTCAGTAGACGTAATTGTGATTCGGCCGAGTACAATTATTTTTATTCTTACATGGTTAGATTATCTTACTAACAACAACCAGGAGTCCCTGTAGTAATTACCTATTACGCGTTGTTATTCCTGCGTTCCGTCTGACGTTGATTTTGCTCCTTCAGATTTCCCCTGTTGTGTTGCCTTGATTGTTTGTGTATTATTATCACGACCTCCCCCGCTTATACCTGTAACATGTAATGAGTCAGTTACTAATTATATCAACTGTACTTGATACGTAGCCAAATGCATCACGGGTCGTTGATTAGTGGCTTAAATGATAACGTTTACCTAATCTAATTACCTTCGACTGACTAAATAACGAGGTGTCAGCAGTTAATAAAGTCCACCATGTCGCTGAATATTTTCTACGTGACCTATATACCCATTCGGAACTCCTCAGCCGATGCTGCAAATGTCTTCCGAGGGGTTTCGACTGCCTTATACCTTCGACTGACAAATGACAGGGTATAAGCAGCTTATACCGTCCAATGTGTCTCTGAAAATAGCTTATTCCGTGACTTAATATACCCATTCGGAACTCCTTGACCGATGTTTCTCGAGCGCAAGTGGTCTGAGGTGTTCCAACTGCCTATTTATCTTCGACTTACAAAAACACAAGGTGTCAGAAATTATAATGTTCTGAAAAAAATAGCTGCTATCTGACCTATAAACCCATTTGGAACTCCTTGGCCGATGGGTTTTCTGAGGCGTTCTGACTGCCTTTATACCAAAATTTCGAGGTATCAGTAAAGTTATAAAAATGTCAAGCTTGTCACTGGGAAAATGTAAAATGATCTTTCTTATCCTCTTTCTGCTTGTATGTTGTGATGATTTACCGTGTTTCATCTCATACCTGTATGTGTCCGACTTTATTTGAAAGCATGTCTTGTTTCTATGCCTTGTTGCATTAACTAGTCACAATTCTATTTTGCCATTTTTCGGCGTTTTAGTTGTGTGAAGGTTTCTGAGTGCATTCTTTTTTTGGTGTTGGTTGACAAGAAATGTGTCTGCTATAATACCTAATACCTATTCTGACACAACCGATTAGTTTTGATCGAGCCAAAGGGAATGGTGTTTCATCCTAAATTCCAAATATGTGCGCTTGTCAAGTTTGGCATTTCGGCTCCATATCATTAATCCATCCACTCAGTCATTCTCTGATTGTATATACTATTTTATCAAAAGTCATCTCTACGAGACATGACTTGACCGAGGCGGCTGTTCAAATGGTCTCAACAAGCAAATTCCTTTTAGACTGAACATTCTTGGAATTTTGGAATCAGTTTCAACTTTGGTGGTTTGTTGTGTTTTAGGGATCATTTACCGATGTGAATGGTACCTGCAAGACAGCCAAAGTCTACCTCCAAAAGCAGGTCACCAATGACCTCATAATATAAGTGAACTTAAGTCACGTTAAATTTTCATCTTAAACGTGGCATTATTGTAGCCATAAGGTCCTTAGTACAAAAAAAAAAATTTGAATACAAATGAGCTCAGTTCGATTGAATAATACTTAAGTTTTTTTTCGCAGAATACACCAGTATCCTGTGTATTTGTAGTTGGACAGCGATTATTCTATGTGTATCGTTCGCGTGCACTCTGAGCCAAATGCTGTACTGTTGGTCAATTATCGTCTTATGTTGTCTTGGTGCTATATTCTGGCAATGTTTTGGAACCTCTTTGCGTTGGTTTGCAAAAGTACATTCCTTCTATAGTCCGTAATGTACTACATAGTTATAAGCATTATAGCACAGTAAATCAAGTTTCGATTATAAAACGCATAAGACTGGTTCTCTCCCTTCGTGCACTTCTCTCCGCCAGAGTTGCGAAGCGGAGCGCAGATCAGTGAAACAAAGAGAGAGAACCAGTCTAAAACACATTTTAGCATGGACATATTGGTTGTATTTGGGTTAGGTTCATTTCATATTTGAGTAATTAATCTTTCCGAAAATTAAGTGACTGCTCACTCTATCTAAAGAGTTATTTTTAAAATAAAAGATAAAAAAGTATAATATATTTCACAAACCACGCAAAGTTTACATGAACAGTTACTACAGCGTTAGATCAGATGGGAGAGCGTTCGCTTCGTGTGCGGAGGATCACGGGTTCGACCCCGCGTCACACTTTAGACGCTACAATCAGGTAACCATCCGCTCCTTGATAAACACGCAGCATTCTGCATCATAGGAAAAGGACTGATTGGTTCAATGTCAGGATAATGTGGCCGAGTGAAGTATCATATCAATGTGTCTGCGGCGCGGTATTTCAGTAAGACAACTCTATAGAAGCGCCTTCAGTATGCACTGTCACAAGCAGAGACCGTATCATGGGAACCATAGCTCATTTTGTACATGTTCCTTGTGTGGTCTCCTTTCAGAAATGTGTTTGACGTTGCCAAATTCCATCCAATATGGCCGCCGTGGCTTCTGATTGACTTGGTCATTTACGACTTCATGTCAAGAACCGTTGATCATATTTTCAGGAAGTTTATGTAGATGTTCCTTGAAATATAGTTTAAAGATATGTTTGCATTGTTGATGTTTCCAGGTCGACGTTAAGGCCCAATGGGCCTCTTGTTTCTCGTTCACTGCTTGATCCTTGTCCGTAAAACGCTCTTTTGGCACCCGCCACAAGAAACTGTATATTCATAAGCAACAACGTGTACAACAATTAACATAATTAAATATTAACCATTACCTGTCTCCAACAAAACATCTTACATAATAGATAAGTTAACATAAACATATTTGTTGGTTTTATAAAAACAATATGTTCTTTATGTCTAGAGTATTTTGATATAACTAACGCTACATCCTAGATCGAGCAGTTTTCCTGTGTGAAACAAGGATTTATTTGTATTTATCAACATGTAGTGGTGGATCGTGCAAAACTTAGACATGAAATACGTTGTTGTATTAAGAAAGACTTCAGTGGCACAAACTAAACATGGGATTGACAAAAGTCAAACATAATACAGAACTTTCTAAAATGAGAAAATGTTGTGAGTGTGAAACCCACAGGGAGGAACGCGAATTGTATAGTGTTCAGAAAGAGACAAAAGTAAGTTGTCGACTCGGTGTTAGCTATTATTTACAAACATATGTTACACGGTGAATGATAATCGTTGACTTGAAGTTGAATTTAACCTTAAAAACCTATTTAAACTCTTTTATACAAGTGTACAGACTTAAGACAGACATAAAAACTACGTTAAAAAGGTGTTCCGTTTTCATAAAAAGTTAGATATTTCGGAGTAATATTTGTTAATTGCGCAGGGATATTCTGTATGGTACGGTATGGCTGAATATTGACATTGTTTTGTTTATGTCATGGTATTTCGGTTCCCGGGCCGGTACCCCTCGGTTTTTGTTTTGTTATAGGGCCAATAACAAAAAAAACTGACGGGTCCCGGAAACCAGACTACCGTCAGGATATCACGGAACTCCTCAGCCGATGATACTAATGTCGCCCGAGATGTCCCTAATGATGTCCGAGTGATACACTTAATTAACTCATCATTAGCCTCACAGCTATCTTGCATGTTTATAATTTTTCAACATGCATAATATATATCACTGTAATATTACAAGTAGAGAAATTCTTTGTTATTAAAAAGGATTTCTTGATATGAAAGCAATACTTTTTATAAAGAATAGGATTTTTAAACAAAATAGAATTAATTACACGACATCTACATTTTTTCTTGCCAATTCGTTATGGCGGTGCTTAATGAAATTTGATTATTACCCATGAGGGAGTGATCGTACATGTAAGAGCATTTTGTCTGGAAATATGGTCACCGTAAGAAATCAAAAACTCCATATTTAAGTATGCCATGGCATGAATACAATCAGTATTCGTCCATATTGAATAATAGATGGATAATTTATACAACATTCAAAAAGTCGGTCACAAAAAGAGTCAGTTTGTCCCCGTTAAGATTTTAGATGTTTGCATTTACGGAAATAAAATATAACTACATGAACTTTACTGCAAAGTAGATAATTTAGAAAATATGTTTAAGAATATGACTCTTTATCATAACTTGAATCGCATGAACATTAGTATTGTAATCATGATGTCAATAACGCTGTGTTCGTTGTTTACATGTCTTTTGGTTTTCAGTTTGGTTTTATCTTTTTTTTAATGCTTGGCGAGATTACCTGGAGACTATTTTACCTTAGATAATACATAATTATATAGGACTAATCAGACTGTTACAATGTCAAACAGGTGTTATAAGTATTTCTATATCATCTCGTATTACTTAGACGCCACATACTAGAGCTCTCCTCGCACACGCGGGAGACGTAACAAAACAAACATAATTGAATTGTATTCCCGTTTTGCACTACAGGTGATCGCTACTAGATTTATGTTTCATAATGAATAACCGATACCATGAATTACATCATGTAGTGGACGCGATCATGTACCTGTAGCCGTGCTACTCATATGCTTGCGTAGATTCCTATCATGGGTATTGTCTTAATACATACACATTAGATTACACATGACTTTTATCCCCTGTTTTCGAATATCTTGCAATGCATCTCTTTGATGGCTAACGATTGCATGGATCAGTTTACCCCATTATAATCACGTAGCCCCCCTAGCTATTCTCTCCCTAGCGTCATAAATAAACAGTGTACCCTCCAAACAATACACCAAACAATACACGATCATCATGCTGCACATTCCATAATTCATTATTAGAGCATTGGTCGAGACCATAATGTTTCCCATTCTAGTTTCTTGGAACCCGTAAAAAAAGGATTCTTCATCTAATAATCAAACATTTCGGAATGTGTGAATATTTGTAAGTGAGTTATTGTATAATTCATTAACCATGTCTCACTGTTTTTCCTACTTGCCTCCACAGACCCGGAGAATGTCCATACCGCAAATGGTACGCGACCCAGGAAAAAGACGGAAATCATCTGGTCTGAATATCCAGAAACAACTGCCAACACTAACAGATGATACTACAGAGGACGAATTACCGGGATCTGACGTATGTGCTAAATGTAGCATGCGCACTGACAACAATAGTGAACGTTATCGACATGTTAAAGGTGATTACATACAGTTACAACAGTCGCCAAACCACAGAGACAGCAAAATGGCGTTTAGTGCTATAGTTATGGGTGGTCCTGGCGGGAAAATTACAACAAACAGATCTAGACTAAATTTGAATGAATTTGAATTACAAAACATGTGTAAATGTACAAACTCAGGGAGCATAAAAAGAAGAAATCGTGACACTGTGGTTATTAACGTGGGTGGAACCGTCTTTGAAACCCATAAAGCGACATTAAGGAGATTAAAAACATGCCGGTTGGCCAACGAGGAAGAGATGTCGAACTATTATAGAGAAGCGAAGGGAGATTATTTCTTTGATAGGGACCCACAAGCATTCAGCGTCATTCTTAACTATCTCAGAACAGGAGAATTACATTTGCCAACAGCAATGTGTGGACCTTCTTTACAACGGGAATTCGAATATTGGGGAATTGATGAAATGGACATCGAACGATGCTGTTGGCAACCGTACAATACATGGAAAACGCAAAATAGGTCACTTGAAAAATTAGAATACGACCGAAAGCGGTCAACTACTCACAAGGATCTTGAAGAGGACAGAAAAAGCAAAAACTGTTGGAAAAGAACGAGGGCAATCGTTTGGAACTTTTTTCAGGATCCCACTTCCTCATGCGTGGCAAAGGTATGAACTCTTAATTATTTATTGCAATTAAAGGCACCCTTAAACTGTCAAAGTAAAGTTAAATGTCACTCGTGTTTGATATGTGATCTCTCATGCTGATTGGCTATAAAACACGTAAATTGTCACCATTATAATGTGGTATTCAAATTACTCTGAACACGACTCACTATTTGTTATCATATGCTGGTGTGTAACAACACATTAAAACAGCTTTATTCTGGCGCTTGTTAAATTGATGCATCTATAATATAAAATTTCTGTATGAAATTTGACCTTTACAAACACCAATACTTGGTTGTAATAGCTTTATTATTTTATAATTATGTTTCGTGATCATATGAGCCGAAAGTTGTGAAACCTTTAACTTGATAAATGTGATAATTCTTTTTTCTGTATCGTTTTAATCCAAGTTCGGGCACATTGCTTAATTTATGAAATTCTGTTTGTGCATGTGGTGACATAAATGGATACATGTACCTCCTTACGTCCAATACTAGGATACATGTACCTCCTTACCGTCCAATACTTGGATACATGTACCTCCTTACCGTCCAATACTTGGATACATGTACCTCCTTACCGTCCAATAATACGATACATGTACCTCCTTACCGTCCAATACTACGATACATGTACCTCCTTACCGTCCAATACTTGGATACATGTACTTCCTTACCGTCCAATACTTGGATACATGTACCTCCTTACCGTCCAATACTAGGATACATGTACCTCATTACCGTCCAATACTAGGATACATGTACCTCCTTACCGTCCAATACTAGGATACATGTACCTCCTCACCACCCAATACTAGGATACATGTACCTCCTTACCGTCCAATAATACGATACATGTACCTCCTTACCATCCAATACTAGGATACATGTACCTCCTTACCGTCCAATACTACGATACATGTACCTCCTTACCATCCAATACTTGGATACATGTACCCCCTTACGTCCAATACTAGGGTATATGTACCTCCTTACCATCCAATAATACGATACATGTACCTCCTTACCATCCAATGCTAGGATCGAGTACCTCCTTACCGTCCAATACTACGATACATGTACCTCCTTACCGTCCAATACTTGGATACATGTACCTCCTTACGTCCAATACTAGGATACATGTACCTCCTTACGTCCAATACTAGGATACATGTACCTCCTTACCGTCCAATACTAGGATATATGTACCTCCTAACCGTCCAATACGTGGATACATGTACCTCCTTACGTCCGATACTAGGATATATGTACCTCCTTACCATCCAATACTACGATACATGTACCTCCTCACCACCCAATACTAGGATACATGTACCTCCTTACCGTCCAATACTACGATACATGTACCTCCTTACCGTCCAATACTACGATACATGTACATCTTTACCGTCCAATACTACGATACATGTTCCTCCTTACCGTCCAATCCTTGGATACATGTACCTACCTACCGTCCAATACTTGGATACATGTACCTACTTACCGTCCAATACTAGGATACATGTACCTCCCTACCGTCCTATACTAGGATACATGTACCTCCTTACCGTCCTATACTAGGATACATGTACCTCCCTACCGTCCTATACTAGGATACATGTACCTCCTTACCGTCCAATGCTTGGATACATGTACCTCCTTACCATCTAATACTAGGATACATGTACCTCCTTACCGTCCAATGCTTGGATACATGTACCTCCTTACCATCTAATACTAAGATACATGTACCCCCTACCGTCCTATACTAGGATACATGTACCTCCTTACCGTCCTATACTAGGATACGTGTACCTCCTTACCGTCAAATACTAGGATATATGTACCTCCTTACCGTCCTATACTAGGATACGTGTACCTCCTTACCGTCCAATACTAGGATACATGTACCTACTTACCGTCCAATACTAGGATACATGTACCTCCTTACGTCCAATACTAGGATAAATGTACCCCCTTACCGTCCAATACTTGGATACATGTACCTACTTACCGTCCAATACTAGGATACATGTACCTCCTTACCGTCCAATACTAGGATACATGAACCTCCTTACCGCCCAATACTTGGATACATGTACCTCCTTACCGTCCAATACTAGGATACATGAACCTCCTTACCGCCCAATACTAGGATACATGTACCTCCTTACCGTCCAATACTAGGATACATGAACCTCCTTACCGCCCAATACTTGGATACATGTACCTCCTTACCGTCCAATACTAGGATACATGAACCTCCTTACCGCCCAATACTAGGATACATGTACCTCCTTACCGTCCAATACTAGGATACATGAACCTCCTTACCGCCCAATACTTGGAT